>MJUU01004982.1:3744-39605 GCA_002080025.1 Modiolus philippinarum | reverse complement strand
GCCGTACCCATGTTTTGTCTCTGTTTTTCCTCCTTTTTTGTTTCTGGTGTTGCCATTGTCCTTGGATTGTTCGCTTTTGGATTGACGGTTCGGTTCTCACTTACTTTACAAAGTGAAGTGGCTTTTAGATAAGCATTGCACTAATGTCAACAAAAAGGATAAAGAGAAGAATGTGGTCGCAATACTGGAATTTTTAATCGAGAACAAATTTATCGAATTTGGAAGACACAATAAGGATACAATAAGGATACTTACTGGGACTAATTGAGCGCCTAGGTATTTTAGCCGCTTAAGCCGGTTTATTCTTCTGAAGCCAGTTTAACAGACAACTGATATACCAACACCTACATCAATCCTGGACTGTCAACTCAAACGGTTGAATCTGGAAGTCTGAAAACAAAACTTCATAAGACACGTGATCATTTTTACTTTCCAAAAGTGAACTTTACGTTTTCAATCAGTAATAATTAATTCCACTTCTTAATTGTCTACCCAAAAATATTATGATATTGTCATTTTGAAAATATAGATGGATTTTAATGTCTCTTAGAAATAAATTAATATAACGACTATGCCTTGTTTCCAAAAGCCTTTGTTATTTGTTTACTAAAATTTGAACGTGCCTTATCAAACAAAGGGGGATAATAACAAAAATACTGAACAGAGTTTCCCAAGGGGCAAAATGGACAACACCGGTAAAATTGTCAACCACAATGGAGGCATTTCAAAACAAATTGTGTGTTAAACCGGTTTGGATTTTGACATATAATACAAATTAATGTATGGATGTGACAAACTAACAAAGTGTACAAAAATAATGAAAATTGTAATATTGTACAATAAAGAAAGATTAAATGATATTATGAGCCTCCTACCCTCAGTCCTAATGACACTTTTGTTTAAAAAGGAACCTTAATTATTCATAAGCTCTAAGGAAGGGATATACACTGACTTTTCATTAATTCTTAATTTTGGAAGTTCAGGGATACAAAATGGTCCAAGAACAAAGGCCAACTGTTTTATAATTATTGGACAGAAATTTCCTAGAAACTATTGGAAAAGAAATCAAAATCTTCATTCTCTGATCGACCGACATTTTAATTTTTGCTTCATTTCCCACACTGGCTGTTGAAAATAGTGTTTTTAAAAGGAGAGAGTTGATTATGTTGGGGTTTATTGGTATATTTTATTTGTGTAAAAAACTGACTGCGAATAAATCAGCTTTAGATTATATGTAAAGGAAAGAAATGGCAATATATGAAAAAAATCTAATCTAGCCAAACTAGAAATAGTAACGGAACATGAAAAACAAGACAAAGAAAACGGTCTTAAGCTTATTCAAAGGAAAACACAAAATAAAAGCGATCGTTTGTACCATCTCCTGATGTAGTAATGAAGGTAGAAGCGTTCTTTGCATCAGTTTTAATGAAAACAAGATTTTAAAGTTAACGAGATACAAACTAGAACATATGTTTAAAGCTAATGGATTCAAATATTTATGATAACTGCATGTAATAATTAAAGGTTACCAGATGTATAACTGGTTACTTGTATGCACCTTGTATACTTTCCCTCGTGTGACCCATCGTCTGATATACTATACCGCGTGCGACCTATCGTCTGATCATTCATTCTAATATATCGTATTGGTATGACTAACACCTTTGTTCCTTTTGCATGAATTCGATCTTTTTCAATCAATATTGGAAAAGTATCAAAATATATTTTACTCAGCAGTGTGCATGGGAAATGTACTTTAAAATAATAACTACACAGTACATCTTACATTATTATATGAATAGACGAAACTGTCACCGCTACATAATTGAGGGGCGGAAGGACCTTTTTCGGGACGCCGGGAGCAGCCATTTTATTCAGCAGGAATTCGGGATAAACTCCTAACGGGATGCAGGATTTGCATTTTCATTTTTCGGGAATCGGGATTTAAACATTTATTTTCTTGGGAATTCGGAGATCAGAACCCCGCCTACCCACCCTCATAATTGCCCTTACAAACAAACTTACTTTGCTGGATTTTCCAAATGTACCACAAAGCCCATTCTAAGCTCAATTCAAAGATATATTTTGATAAATAACTAAATTACGAAGTTACTTCAAACTTAGCTTCTATGAAGATGAACATTTCGACAATATATGTCTCTTCAGAGCATATCAAATCATATTATTTGGAAGATCATAAAAGATAATGAGTTGGATGAATCTGATGTGGATTTCTTCAATCTCAAAATAATTGTATTTATGTATTTTATATGGACTTCCAATGTTTTGATTTGATCTGCATTGAAGAGACATAAGTTGTCCAAAGCGCATATGCAGAAACTAAATTAACAGTAATTTCGGTATTTTGTTATTTAACGACTGGACTAGACTACCGCAACAGTGTTAAAGTAGTTGATTTTTCTACGCTCAATGCTACTCTCTCATAAATTAAGGTTAAATTCTGTGCTTAAAATCAAAGATAACTAAAATTCCAAGAGACCAGAGGTTATGTAAATTATGTAAAACTGTCGAAGATGAATACCATTTTTTTCACTTGTAAATTAAATACAGATTTGAGAAAAAAACCTATTTGATCATTATCAAAATTATAATATCTTCACATCTACTTCCATTTTACCAAATAACGAAAAATTGAAAATTGTTTTAAACCCATCAACACCCGATGATGTAAAGACAGTAGTGTCTTTTATAGAACAGTCATTAGAGTTGAGGAAGGGAGACCAATGATGTCTTTATATCTTTATTTCATGTTTAATTTGTGTTTGTTTTAATTTGTATTGCTACAACCCTAATGGGTTTATGTTTGCAATTTAAATAAAATATATCCAAAAAAAAATTGTTAAACGTTACACTAATTTCAACAAAAATCTAAAAATGAGGAAGATATGTCGCAGATTTTGGTTTAAAACTAAGGAGTATAGTCCTTGTGTATAACTAGCTCTGTCCTTAGCTAATTTTAGCTTTTCATTTATATCCTATTTATTGCTTGTTCCCTATCAGCTTTTATGCAAATGTACGGTTTATGTTCTTCAACGTGTTATGATTTGATCTGAAGAGGCATAAGTTGTTGAAATGGCCATTTGAAGAAGTTACTGAATTTGAAGAAGTTACTGAACAGTTACGTCGGTATTATATATATCANATCATATTATTTGGAAGATCATAAAAGATAATGAGTTGGATGAATCTGATGTGGATTTCTTCAATCTCAAAATAATTGTATTTATGTATTTTATATGGACTTCCAATGTTTTGATTTGATCTGCACTGAAGAGATATAAGTTGTCCAAAGCGCATATGCAGAAACTAAATAAACAGTAATTTCGGTATTTTGTTATCTACCGCAACAGTGTTAAACAACGGCAGTAGAATACCGAAGGAACAAAGGGGTGACATTCACAAAAATCGAAGTCCAAAGACAGGGCAAAAACGAGAACACAGAAAACAATGACGTTAGACACAAAAACAATGACGCCAGACAGACACAAAGCACAGAACAAGAAACCACAACATTCAGAACAAAGGCACTCACAGTGTGAACTCCAGTGAAACTGAGAGTGACATCAGGTGCTCCGGAAGGGTAAGCATGTCCTGCTCTGTTAACAGCACCCGTCACACTGTGAGTGATTCAATCCGGGAAAATGTCAAAGTCGGTAGTCAAATCCGGGAAGACGTGAATCTAGCTGAAAATGTCCACTTTCATTTGGGATACTGACACGTCATATCTTTCAATGATGCTATGGTGACGGCCATAGAATTTCTTGAGGGATGAAATTAACAAAGGTTGAACAAATCCCTGACTAAGCAGCTTTTGGGACAGTGTTTTTGCTCTGTTAAAAAAATCACTGTACAAACTACAAGCTCGACAGTAACGAATCAACTGTGAAATGTACACTCCATAGGCTGGAGAGGTAGGTATATTGCTGCTAAGAAAGGGAAAGTTCACAATGGGGAAATTAAAATCATCACGCTTGTCATATAGCTTAGATTTCAAACGTCCATCTTCGTCAATATACAATAAAAGTAGTTGATTTTTCTACGCTCAATGCTGCTCTCTCATAAATTAAGGTTAAATTCATATTTGTCTGTGCTTAAAATCAAAGGGTGCTATGTAAAGATAACTAAAATTCCAAGAGACCAGAGGTTATGTAAATTATGTAAAACTGTCGAAGATGAATACCATTTTTTTTTCACTTGTAAATTAAATACAGAATTGAGAAAAAAACCTATTTGATCATTATCAAAATTATAATATCTTCACATCTACTTCCATTTTACCAAATAACGAAAAATTGAAAATTGTTTTAAACCATCAACACCCGATGATGTAAAGACAGTAGTGTCTTTTATAGAACATTCATTTGAGCTGAGGAAGAGAGACCAATGATGTCTTTATATCTTTATTTTCTTTTATAGAACATTCATTTGAGCTGAGGAAGAGAGACCAATGATGTCTTTATATCTTTATTTCATGTTTAATTTGTGTTTGTTTTAATTTGTATTGTATTGCTACAACCCTAATGGGTTTATGTTTGCAATTTAAATAAAATATATCAAAAAAAATTGTTAAACGTTATACTAATTTTAACAAAAATCTAAAAATGAGGAAGATATGTCGCAGATTTTGGTTTAAAACTAAGGAGTATAGTCCTCGTGTATAACTAGCTCTGTCCTTAGCTAATTTTAGCTTTTCATTTATATCCTATTTATTGCTTGTTCCCTATCAGCTTTATACAAATGTTCGGTTTATGTTCTTCAACGTGTTATGATTTGATCTGAAGAGGCATAAGTTGTTGAAATGGCCATTTGAAGAAGTTACTGAATTTGAAGAAGTTACTGAACAGTTACGTCGGTATTATATATATATGTTATTCATACACACACTGCATTGCCCAGGAGCAAAGGTCTAGGTGAATGGAACTTTCTATTAAAATCCTCTTTATGATATTTATTATACCCGAAATTTTAAGTTGTAGTACAAAACAAAATACAAAAGGAATGTTTTTGTCACAACTTGCCACTTTAGTTGTGCAGGAAAATTCTTTTTGTCTTCCTCATTTATGAAGATTTTCGTCTCAGTATCTGACAACTGACGTTCAATTTGACATTTTTTAAGTCACACTGTTTATATAAATTGATGTGCCAAAATATATGTAAACATAACACTTAATCTTAATTTAAATAATTGTTCTTTCCAAATAATAGGTGGTCTGTTCGATTTCTTTTCTTCTATTCAAACATTTCAAGTTGGTCAAGATAAATAAAATTCCTTTGTTATCTACATAGACATATAAGAAGTGACACGAGTCCTATTGTTTAATAATTCCCATGGAATGTAGACATTTTAGTTCCTTTTTTGTCACGCAGAACATTTGCCCCGATGACTCCTATTTATTTATTTTGTCAAATCGAATACTTTGCGACACTACAACCTGCCTTCTTTCTAACAGTCATTTAAAAATATGTCGAGAGAACTGACGCATCGATTCGGTCAGGCGGCTGATGTCGCTGACATAACTGAGTTTTGTGGAGAATCATGCTCTTTTGGTAACATTTTCAACCCAACTAAAACCAATGATAATTAGATGTATCTAACCAGGGTTAGTGCTAAGATGACGGTTTAGGTTATACAATCGGTAATTGATGTTGTAAAAGCTTTAAGAGAACAATTAACCAATATAATCTAAATGAAAAGCAAAACTCAGCTAGGGACAGATTTAAAAAAAAGTCGATGATAAAGAAATGAAATTCGTCTCCTTTTTCATAAAAAGCCATACTTTCTTGTAATTAGATCTAAATTATCCAGTTTCCAAGTTTTTAACAGAATCTTTTTATCCATACATTCGAATTTGCTTTATGGTAAACATATATGAGTTGCTCGATCAGTATTGAATTGGGAAATTAGAACCTTTTAAGGCTTCTCAATTTTTGTAAAACAAAGTATCACATGGTTTTGGCTTTCAGTTTGACGACAATTTTCAAGCACATTTTTAACGAATTATGCTCCCCAAAAAGGCATTGTCGACAATTTGAAGCAATTGAAAGAAAAGCTTTTCGAGAAAATACAAAAGTTTCCAAAATTTCGTCGTTTGGGTTCTAACAAAGGCGTCTGTCTCACTGTATCGTGCAGGTTATGCTTATGTTAACATGCTTTTTTTCTTGAAAAGAGGATTTAAGATAAAACATGGGCGGGGGTCATAAATGGAGGGGGGGGGGAGTATTCCAGCCTTTGTCCTAAATAAGCAAATTATACGTGTTACGAATATATAAGCGAGATCGAATCTTTATAAACCATAAATCCAGTAGAATTAAAGGTGTTTAATATTAAAAACAAATAATGATTTATTTTTATTTACCACAGAGAAGCTTTATAAATCACAAGTCTTGGCGCCATTCTATGATATGTAAATTAACATGCTTAGATATATGATCACAATTTACACAGTTAGAACAGATTCGTCAATCATTTCAGCAAAAAAAATGTAATCTTATAAATCTGTACCAGTGATTGAAATTTCTAAAAATCTTTGAAGAATGTTAGCAATGCACTGTGCTTCAATTAAAAAAAAAACTTTACCTGAAAGTTCAAAATGTCACTATCATGCTAAGCTATAATTAGGCCTTAATCGCACAGGTGAAAGAAAATGATAAAGTTCGCTGAAAATTCAATACCTTTCTATCTCAAAAGTAACTATTGTATATAAGTATCAAATCTTGTGAAATAACTACTTCAATTTTAACTACATGTACTTCTTGTTTAGATTAGGACGATAGGTGCTTTATAACGATTTATTTCATGCTTAGCTTTTTGATCATCACTCAGGGGCATGTATTTTTGAGAAGGACATGCCACACCCCTTTTTGACAAATGACATAACAATATTAAGTAGATTTTAATTAGTGAACAAGTGGACCAAAATACTGTTATTTGCAGTGTAATCGTGACAGTTCGTTTACTACAGATTGCTTTCAAACTGTCAATTCATTGCCCAATATTTCGGAAAGTATCTTGTTCATAAACATATCAACATGTCGCTCTACGACAAAAGCGGTGATTCTGACTTTCCGTTAGTTGACTTCCCGTTTTTGAGCAGTAATATTCCCACATCCCCGGCAAATGTAAGTGTATACATCTTAGAAGTTTCCATGCAATTAAAATCAAATAAAGTTTCTACTTATTTAGAGACAGATTTAACAAAGCTTTAAATAAATGATCATGCAAATCAGAAAAATAAACTAGAGGAATGACAAATTTTCTTCCGGATTGTGTTTTAAAACATGTACACATTTTGTCAATTACAAGTTTGTATTATACGAAATGCTTTATTTTATAAAATTCTGCATTTATAGGAGCTACAGACGGAGCGACGGAAAGCTGTAGATTCCCAGGATAGCTGGTTAACATTCGTAAGACATTCCAAAGAATAAAAAATGTTTTATTCTGTACAATTCTGTATTTCTAGGAACTACAGACGGAGCGACAGAAAGCTGTAGATGCCCAGGATAGCTGGTTAACATTCGTAAGACATTCCAAAAGAATACAAAATAACAACAAACAACCTCGTAAACGTAAAGACAAGAAGAGTAAACGGTTGGCCTGTGTAAAGGTTTGTGTTAAATGTACTAATAACGTAAAACGGTTGGCCTGTGCAAAGGTTTGTATTAAATGTGCTAATAACATAAAGTAAAAAATGTGAAAGCGACTTCTATAAAAAATAAAATACTGGCTAAACAACATAAAACAAAGTAAAAAAAAAATCTGGAGCGACTTCTAAACGGTAAATTATTGTCCAAACAACATGATGAGATTTTAAAAAAAATTGCTAGAGCCACTTCTGAAAGGTATAATGTTAGCCAAACAACAAAAAGCAAGGTAAAATAACTGCTTGAGCGACTACCAGAAAAGTCGAATGTTGGTTAAACAACATAAATAACAAGATACCGAAACTACTGTATATTCAAATTCATTCATATGCACATTTCGACAACTTACGTATCTACGGTGCAGATCAAATAAAAACATTTGGATATCCATCAACCAAAATATGTGTAAAATCTGATAGAGAACCAATAGAAGCAAGGTAAAACAACTGGTGAACCGACTTCTAAAAAGTTAAAATGTTGGCTAAACAACATAACCCTTACTATTCTAAAACCTAAGGTTTTACTCCCTCCATCTTAGTTTTGTTGTCCTATATTATTCGGATTTCGTTTGGTTTTATGCATTTTAAATTTTTTTGAAATTATGGATTTCCCATCTTTGGGTTATATTGCTGCTGATGAGGAATTAATCCGAAATGACCATACAGCTCATTAAAATTATTGCAGTTAGAATTTACATATGTGTTATGGTCTCATGTTCATTCACTCTATATCCTTTCGTAAAATATATAAAGCACAGTAATAAAAAAACTGCTGGAGCCACTTCTTAAAAGGAAGGAAAACATCGAGATACGAATAACCAGATCGTTCAAGTCAATGGCGCTTAAAACTTCAATCATTATTATGATAAAAAGAAATTATGAGCTGCTATAACATGTGTATACACAAGATGATGTGGCCAAACGTAAATATGGTAAAAAACTAGAGACATAAAATATAAATACAAACAACGATAAAAAAAATTATACGATTTATGTCATCTTCAATCATATGCAGTTTGTTGCGTAATATCTCAAAAAATCTCTAATACTGAGGAAACTGGACTCTAGAGCTGCATGATTCTTTAATTGATTCCTTATGTTTACAATGTCCTATTTGTCTGTTTATCTTAATTGCCATCAATTCTTTTTACAATATAACTGTGCTTCATGACTAATGATTAAACAACCGTAACGATCGCCTTCTATGGGGATAAAAAAAAAACACATCCCAAAATTATGGATAGAGCAATATGCTGGATAGTCCGGACATATTTCGGAAAGCACGACCCATGTAGACAAACGCCACGCCCAATGTAACTAGGCTCCTGTCTATATTGCAGACCTACTGAGGGTTAAAGAGAAGGGTAAATACCCTACCCATTTTTCTCTTTTGAGGTTACAATTAAATTTGTTGCCCTGGTTGCCTCCACCACCTTAAATGAACAAATAAAGGGATATGGAGTAAATGTACATGGGACAAAATTCCTATAAATACATGGTAAAATTAAGCAAATGGAAGTTTTTTTAATCGATCAACCTCTCGTATACTGATTTAGCTGAAATATTGCTCACTGGACGTTTAACTCTGACTACAAAACAATTGCCATTGGATTGCAGGTCTCACCGATATAAATTTTTAACAGTTTTTCCAACTGAGATCAAGTAGCTTTCAAAAAAAAAATGCTTTCTGCTTTGTCTTACTTTGATTTTTTTATTAAACAATAAAAAATCAAAATATGACAACAGAGATGAAACAAATGGAGACAATGGGACGAACAAAAGTTAACGAAAAAACTTAGATTAACAAGAATGCTACAAATCTGTTCAGATTTTTTACAAAATAATCTTTATCTTGCTGATGTTTTCAATAAAGTTTTTAAAGCAAAATTACCGTAAATTGACGATAAATGTAATTTTACATTTTAGGGATGTGTTTCTGGACCTGCTGGGCCACGAGGACCTCCAGGGCCTCCCGGACCAGCCGGGGCTATCATTTCTACAGAGAAGTTAATGGAAGAATTTAAAGATTTAGTCAAAGGTAGGAGTTGTATGTATTTAATAATTTTGTCTTTCAAAGCAAAGGTCAGAATTACCGAGGCAAAAGAAAAATGGGCCTTTAAGTTTAGAAGTCATTGCCTATAAAGTCAAGGTCGCAATGGCTGCAAATTTGATGACAATAATCATGATTGAAAATATGCTCACTGAAATTGCTTCTTTATCTAAAATTTAGTTGCGTAGATGATACAGGGGGTGACACAAAACTATAGAGAAAATGAGTTTTTTTTTACTTTATAACCAAACAAATATTATTGAGATTTCGTAAATTCATACAATTGAACCATTGTTGGATGAGAAGTGAATCATATCCGGAATTATTCCATCCAAATTTAAATTTGATTGGAGAAACAGACTGATAATGACGGGCACTTGTTTTAATTGGAATAACACCTTTCAGTGGTTAACCTATCTAACAGTATTTGTCAGTACACCAGACGTAAATATCTTCATCAATATTACTGAGGGATTTCTCAGTGTCAGTCATTTTCTAACAAGATAGGGTTGGCTTACAATAATTATTTGTTTTACATATTTACATAGCAGTTCTTGACATTAACTTTTGATAAGCCACCTAATAAGATTGTCTTATATTTCCCGTACAGTGTTTTAAAATAGACATATCGTATAATCACTCGCCTCTTTATTTTGTTCGATAGATTTTTTTGAAATGAGGTAATTGATTTGTCCGAAAGTTTGTTTCAACTTCACGTTCAAATTAATCATTCTTGTTAAAAATGACACAATATTCGTTCAGTGAGTCAACAGGCGGCATTAACGTCGTTAATCAACTTTTTGTTTTTCAAACAAAAAAAAAAAGTATTTTTGAAATTCAATGCTACAAAAATAAAGAAATTTGATAAAAATCAGTGGATATTGGGTATTTTGATTTAATTAAGGTATTAGAATTTGTTGAGTAAATCTGTTTTGTCTTTATTATTATTGTGGCCTTTGATTTAGTTTTTGACATGCGATTGGTTCATGAGTTTATCACACTTGTTTTGACATGGTATTTTGTTGATGATTTTGATCGTTCATATCGTCACATTGGTTTCTAGACACTCTTAATTTAACACGTTCTAAGCGGCGGGTGTCTTAAAAAGAAATAAGCAGTACTTACTCTTCAGGTACACATGATCTTATCCGTGTTTTTAAATTGGGTCTGTGTTGTTCATCTTTATGTGCGGCCCCATTTTCCTTTTGGTGCTGTATTTCCAATTTTGGACACGCATATTGTCACACTTATTTGCATATGCAGAAACTAAATTCACAATAAGTTACTTCGGAATTTTATTATTTACACAGTTTTTGTCAGATTTTGATAACTCCTCATTTCTACTAGTCACATGCTATTCTTTTGTTGTAAAACTTTGATTTCTCATATCGTTACATTATTTTCTAGGTGTTTTTCCATGTCATTATTTTCTAGTCACACTTGTTTTTCCATGTCATTATTTTCTAGTGAGACTTGTTTTTCCATGTCATTATTTTCTAGTGACACTTGTTTTTCCATGTCATTATTTTCTAGTGACCCTTGTTTTTCCATGTCATTATTTTCTAGTGACACTTGTTTTTCCATTTCATTTTTTTCTAGTGACACTTGTTTTGACATGTCATTGGCAAATGGGGGTAATAACAAAAGAGTTGTCAAGAGCCGAAGTCCATGATACAAAAAGACAAACAGTTGGAAAAAATTGTCGACTGCAAATAATTTTGATCACTTCTATTATTACATGTTTTTTTAGTGATGCTTGTTTTCCCAAGTCATTGGTAAATTATTTTTGACCAATCATATCGTTACGCTATTTTCTGTTGACACTTGTTTCCTAAGTCATTGGTAAATGATTTTTTGACCACTGCTATCGTTACGCTTTTTCTAGTGACACTTGTTTTCCCGAGTCACTGGTAAATGATTTTGACCACTCCTAGCTATCGTTACGATATTTTCTAGTGACACTTGTTTTCCCAAGTCACTGGTAAATGATTCTGACCACCCCTATCGTTACGCCATTCAAGTGACACTTGTTTTCCCAAGTCATTGGGAAATGATTTTGACTAATCCTATCGTTACGCTATTTTCTAGTGACACTTTTTTTCCCAAATTATTGGTAAATGATTTTTGACCACTGCTATCGTTACGCTTATATAGTGACACTTGTTTTCCCAAGTCATTGGGAAATGATTTTGACCACTCCTATCGTAACGCTTTTTTTCTAGTGACACTTGTTTTCCCAAGTCCCTGGTAAATGATTTTTACCAGTCCTATCGTTACGCTAATCAAGTGACACTTGTTTTCCCTAGTCACTAGTAAATATTTTTGACCACTCCTATCGTTACGCTTTTTTCTAGTGACACTTGTTTTCCTAAGTCACTGGTAAATGATTTTGACCACCCCTAGCCATCGTTACGCTATTTACTAGTAACACTTGTTTTCCTATGTTATTGGGTAATAATTTTTGACCACTCCTATCGTTACGTTTTTTTCTAGTGACACTTGTTTTCCCAAGTTACTGGTAAATGATTTTAACCACTCCTAGCTATCGTTACGCTCTTTTCTAGTGACACTTGTTTTCCCAAGTCATTAGTAAATGATTTTGGCCACCCCTATCGTTACGCTATTCAAGTGACACTTGTTTTCCCAAGTCATTGGCAAATGATTTTGACCATTCCTATCGTTACGCTATTTTCAAGTGACACTTGTTTTCCAAAGTCATTGGTAAATGATTTTGACCACTCCTATCGTTACGCTTTTTTCTGGTGACATTGTTTTCGCAAGTCACTGGTAAATGATTTTGACCACTCCTATCGTTACGCTATTTTCTAGTAACACTTGTTTTCCCATGTCGTTGGTAAATGATTTTGAACACTCCTGTCTTTACGCTATTCAAGTAACACCTTTTTCCCTAGACATTGGCAAATGATTTTGATCACTCCTATCGTTATGCTATTTTCTAGTGACACTTGTTTTCCCAAGTCATTGGTAAATGATTTTGATCACTCCTAGCTATCGTTACGCTTTTTTTCTAGTGACACTTGTTTTCCCAAGTCACTGGTAAATGATTTTGACCACTCCTATCGTTACGCTATTTTCTAGTGACACTTGTTTTTCCAAGACATTGGCAAATGATTTTGACCACTCCTATCGTTACACCATTTTCTAGTGACACTTGTTTTCCCATGTCATTTGTGAATGATTTTGACCACTCCTATCGTTACGCTTCTTTTCTAGTGACACTTGTTTTCCCAAGTCACTGGTAAATGATTTTGATCACTCCCGTCGCTACGCTATTTTCTAGTAACACTTGTTTTCCCAAGTCATTGGTAAATGATTTTTTCATTCCTATCGTTTCGCTATTTTCTAGTGACACTTGTTTTCCCAAGTCATTGGTAAATGGTTTTGACCATTCCTAGCTATCGTTACGCTCTTTTCTAGTGACACTTGTTTTCCAAAGTCATTGGTAAATGATTTTGACCACTCCTATCGTTACGCTTTTTTCTAGTGACACTTGTTTTCCCAAGTCACTGATAAATGAGTTTGACCACTCCTATCTTCACGCTTTTTTCTAGTGACACTTGTTTTCCCAAGTCACTGGTAAATGATTTTCACCACTCCTATCGTTACGCTATTTTCTATTGACACTTGTTTTCCCATGCCATTGGTAAATGATCTTGACCACCCCTATCGTTACGCTATTGAAGTGACACTTGTTTTCCCATGTCATTGGTAAATGATTTTGACCACTCCTATCGTTATGCTATTCAAGTGACACTTGTCTTCCCAAGACATTCCTATCGTTTCGCTATTTTCTAGTGACACTTGTTTTCCCAAGTCATTGGTAAATGGTTTTGACCATTCCTAGCTGTCGTAACGCTTATTCTAGTGACACTTGTTTTCCCAAGTCATTGGTAAATGATTTTGACCACTCCTATCGTTACGCTTTTTTCTAGTGACACTTGTTTTCCCAAGTCACTGATAAATGATTTTGACCACTCCTATCGTCACGCTTTTTTCTAGTGACACTTGTTTTCCCAAGTCACTGGTAAATGATTTTCACCACTCCTATCGTTACGCTATTCAAGTGACACTTGTTTTCCCAAGACATTGGCAAATGATTTTGACCACTCCTGTCGTTACACTATTTTCTAGTAACACTTGTTTTCCCAAGTTACTGGTAAATGATTTTGACCACTCCTTTCGTTACGCTATTTTCTGGTGACACTTGTTTTCCCAAGACATTGGCGAATGATTTTGACCCCTCCCATCGTTACGCTATTTTCTATTGACACTTGTTTTCCCAAGTCATTGGTAAATGATTTTGACCACTCCTATCGTTACACCATTTTCTAGTAACACTAGTTTTCTCATGCCATTGGTAAATGATCTTGACAACCCCTTACGTTACACTATTGAAGTGACACTTGTTTTCCCATGTCATTGGTAAATGATTTTGATCACTCCTATCGTAACGCTATTCAAGTGACACTTGTCTTCCCAAGACATTGGCAAATGATTTTGACCCCTCCTATCGTTACGCTATTTTCTATTGACACTTGTTTTCCCAAGTCATTGGCAAATGATTTTGACCACTACTATCGTTACACCATTTTCTAGTAACACTAGTTTTCTCATGCCATTGGTAAATGATCTTGACCACCCCTATCGTTACGCTATTGAAGTTTTCCCATGTCATTGGTAAATGATTTTGACCACTCCTATCGTTACGCTATTCAAGTGACACTTGTCTTCCCAAGTCATTGGCAAATGATTTTGACCCCTCCTATCGTTGCGCTATTTTCTAGTGACACTTGTTTTCCCAAGTCATTGGTAAATGATTTTGACCACTCCTATCGTTACGCTATTTTCTAGTGACACTTGTTTTCCCAAGACATTGGGAAATGATTTTGACCACTCCTATCGTTACGCTATTTTCTAGTAACACTTGTTTTCCCAAGTCGTTGGTAAATGATTTTTAACACTCCTATCGTTACGCTATTCAAGTAACACTTGTTTTCCCAAAACATTGGCAAATGATTTTGACCACTCCTATCGCTACGCTATTTTCTAGTGACACTTGTTTTCCCAAATGATCTTGACCACCCCTATTGTTACGCTTTTCAAGTGACACTTGTTTTCCAAAGTCATTTGTTAATGATTTTGACTACTCCTATCGTTACGCTATTCTAGTGACACTTGTTTTCCAAAGTCATTAGTAAATGATTTTGACCACTCCTATCGTTACACCATTTTCTAGTGACACTTGTTCCTATGTCATTGATAAAGGATTTTGACCACTCCTATCATTACTCCTGTCTTTGGTGCTCTTTTATTTTTTAAAATTGATTATGTTTATCATGTACTTCAATAGTAATTTTAGAGGGTTAGTCGACATGTAAACACAACTCAATCAAAAACTTAATTAAGCTAAAGAAGGATCTTGTGTTTGCAAGTGAAATAAACTATGAAAGTATATGGAGTAAATGCACGCGAGACAAAGTCTATACAAATACATGGTAAAACCAAACCATGGAATAACGCTTAAATTCTTTGTTTTCATCTTAAAGTTAACATAAGGCCTTAAACATACCTCATACATTATAGCATTTTCAAGACAACCCAAAGCACAAGATTGAGCGAAAATCATTGTTAGATGTCTACATGTCTACGATACATCCATGTTTATATTTACTCATGGGTGCAGGATCGTCAACAAACATTTGTTTCTTAACTGCCAAAGCGTTCTTACAATCGCGATCATCTGTTGTCCTAGACTAGAAGACAAATACAACATATAAACAACAACAGAGCACTCATCGAGTCAATTGCAGAGTAATTTCAGAGGGGAACACAGCACAAGATCCTTCTTTGGCTTTATTATGTTTTTAATTAAGTTGTGTTTTCGTCCATTAACCCCTCTAAAATTACTATTGAAGTACATACTGTTAAAATAAAAATAGAAGCGATATGTCCAAAATTATCGTAACCAGAAACAAGTTAGGTCCGATAGTTTAGATGAAGGGACAAGTCCTACATTTGTGCAGTATACTGGTAGATTTGATCAATAGTGTGATAAAAAGAGGCGTTACAATACGACTGATAAGATAAAAAAATGTAAACCTAACATTGGTAACGTTCAATTTTATTGTCAATGTCACGATATAAGAAGCGGTTATATTCTTTGATTAACACTGTGTTGTGGATTCATCCGCTGAGAGGTTATTAGCGTAAAAAAGACTAATGCTTAAGTGTTATATACGTAGGCAAACGAATACCGATGCAAAAATGAGGGAACTGGGAATTCCAAAATCGAAAATCCAAAATCACGGCAATTCATATCCAACACAAATTGAGACAATGACAAAGACAAAACAAATAAACAAAAATGAACCAGAACCAAAGCACTAGCAGAATTAGAATTATAAGTAATAAAAGTAATTTCAGAGGGGGGGACGCAGTATTTTAATTTTATGCAATTGACTCGATGAGTGCTCTGTTGTTGTTTATATGTTGTATTTGTCTTCTAGTCTAGGACAACAGATGATAGCGATTGTAAGAACGCTTTGGCAGTTAAGAAACAAATGTTTGTTGACGATCCTGCACCCATGAGTAAATATAAACATGGATGTATCGAAGACATCTAACAATGAATTTCACTCAAACCGGTGCTTTATCTGTACTGAAGAGACATAAGTTGTCGAAATGCGCATATGCAGAAACAAAAATTCACAGTTACTTCGCTATTTTGTTATTTCTCATTGGCGACGCACCCGGTCTCACTACTTTAGGAGTTCGTAAAATCAAGTCCAACTTACATCTTAGAGTTGTGTATATTACTTGAATATCAATATACTGTGCTTCCTCTGGCTTTGCAATGATATTTGTTAATCATTTCGATCACTCCTTTCGTTACAGTGCTTTTCTCTTATTCTGCCACGATGTTAATTATATCTAACGGTATATTTCATACTACTAACACTTTTGTAGCCATTTTTTTAAAAAATCTTTACTATCGTTTGTTTTTGGTCATACCTAACTAAGTCAGTCTTGTTTTGATATGTAATTTTAAAGGAGTTTATCGGTGTGCCATTTTTATTTCGCTCCTGACGATCTGTTCGATAGTTTTGCTATAACCTTTTTTGCCATCAATTTGATTATATCTTTATAAACGGTGAAAGGTTTTGGAGTAAATCCCATTAGACAAAGTAATTACACATACATCGTAAAAACCATGCAATACGTCGTTTTCGAGATCCTTTCATTCCCGGAATGACGTAACATCTTTTATGACGTTCCCGGCATTTTCAGGTTCACATACATTTCCGGTTTATTGCATTTCCAACACACACTTTGTAAATTCGTCTACGAAATGCTACCTAATTTGTAAATTAAGGAAATTTAACTTTCGCTGTGAAGATGAGTATTTGTTTTAAATGACGTGATTTTTATTTGAACATTTCTAAAGACATTTGTTCCAGTAAAATCGACGCAAATGAGACGAAATTTAAGTTCCCTTCCAAATTTAAAAATCTTGTTTTATTCTGCAGACAATGCAGTTGTGTTACCGTTGTTCCTAACTTCAAGCTTCGCAATAAAATAGAATGAAAATTCAACCACTGTTTACAACATTCTGTAAGTAGAACTTGTCAAATAAGATATTGTTATGCAAGTACGAAGCGGAAGACGTCAAGCACCGCAACGTCACTATTATCACGTGACAAAGTGGTAAGATAAGTATGTTATCCCGTAGTAGATCTGTATCTCGAAAACGCCGTATTGAACAAGTAACGCTTTTGTTGCTGTTATTTATCTTAAATTAACAATGAGGCCTTCATCAATGAGTTTTGCTCATACATCATAGTAAGTTCATGACGGCCCCTAACACCGGTTTTAGTTGTTGAACAACATCACATCCATGATCATTTTAATCGTGGATGCGGGATCGTCAGCAAACATAAAATTAACTGGCAACCTGTTCTTAAAATCGTCTGCACCCGTTGCCTGATAAAACGGAAAATAGAAGACAATCACAACATAAACAATCACAGGGCATTCATCGAGGCAATTTCAAAACAAACTTTTCATGAAAAAATAGTGAGATATGGGAACTATAATTAGATGGTCGGAATAAAATTTAGACACACACAAATAATAATTTATTATAATGAAATGCCAGATTTGAAAGTATGAAAGTGTAAACATATGAGGAATTCTCCAAAGAACAAGTGCATGATAACTAAAACTTACAGAGAGCATAAATATTTTGCGTGGAGAATATTTTTAAGGATTCCACACTGCAGAAGAGACAAACTCCATACTTAAATAAACAATTAAAGGATAAGTGAGACACAGTCTCTACACACACACACACACACACACACACAGTGAAGTCAAGCAATGGAACAATGCTTTTTCTTGTTGTTTCCATCTTGAGGTCACCACTTATATCTAAATATGAAAAAGAAAGGAAATGGGGTAAATGTCAAGGAGACAACATCCCATATCCAGATTAAACGACCAAAAACAAAACATCTAGGGGTCACCATATGGTCTTCAACACAGTGAGGAACCTCTTAAAGTAAGTTCAAGATTATTCACTCCACACTATTAATATGTTACGAAAGGATATAAGGCTGCTTTTGCCACGTCATTGGTTTAGCAGTATCACTGAATCACTATGACTGGTACATTGGTTATGCAGTAACACTCTTCAATCCACTACCAGAGAAACTTCCTAATTAATGGGTCCTGAAAATATGCTGAATTTTTGGCCATTCCATTTAAATATTACTTATACGCTGCAATAAAATAGTGCTACTACTTGAATAAAACATATCTAAAAATGATAAATCCCTTCTAAATAATTCTGGAAATTACCCTTTTTACCTAATAGATATATTGGGGGACTTTAAAATGAAGAGCAAAAAAATATTCATTGGTAGACTTTGTATCACGTGCATTTACTCCATAACCTTTCATTGTTAATTTAAGACTTAAATTTGTTTCCACTACTGTGTAGAGTCCGAAAAAAGATTCCCCGTGCGAGAGATGTATGCTCTATATATTTCAGTTATAGTGTACTTGTTCTTCGCAGAATTTTTAATATGGATACCCTGTCATACTTTCAAATTTTGGTATTTTATTTTTTGTAATTTTTAAATATTATTCTGACCACCATGTAGTTCCCACATCTCACTATTTGATTTTGCCAAACTTCTTGCAGTTCATTATGAGTGCCTTGTGGTTGTTTACACTATATGATTGTCGGATAACAGCGGTTGTAAGAACACTTTCCCAGTATGTTGATGATCACCCATCCATGGGTAAAACAGAATATGGACATTTACCAAAGAATTCCGTTCAAACCGATGCTAGGGGCCTTGAACTTACTATGAGGTATCATTTTTAAAGACCTCATGGTAACTTCAAGATGAAGTACAACAATAAAAACGTTCTTCCATTTCTTTGTTTTACAATGTATATGTAGAGACTCTGTCTCGTGTGCACTTACTCCATATCCTTTCATTGAACAATTAAAAAAAAACTCTGAAGCTGTTTTGTCTACTTATGTCTTCAAGGCTTTTTAACATTTAATAATGCATTCATAATAAATGTGTTTAAAACGGCAAAACAAAAATCTATGGCACAAAATATGTAAAATGGGGAAGGAAAAAATTAACTATCAGCTAAATTTTCTTGATTGTTGCTAATTTTGTGTTTTTTCTCTTGTTTTCTTGATTGTTGCTAATTTTGTGTTTTTTCTCTTGTTTTCTTGGTTGTTGCTAATTTTGGTGTTCTTTTTACATTTTATGATACATTTTCTTTTTTTATCCATTTAGTGACATTTGTCGTCATTGCAATAAAAAGTTATTTGTTGAACTCAAAACTAACCGAAAAGAATCATACTGAATAATTAAAGAAAAACAACACTCTCTGTGACTCGAAGTTTCTAATTATATCTTTAATAGAAATAAAGAACGTCAACCCTAAAAATATCCATGACAAATAATCAATGTCAGTAAAACTCTTGTAATTGGTTATAATCTCAATTAAGGGACAACTATTTTTGTTAAAGAGGGGTTATGTTTCTTCTGAAATAATTAAATTGACAAATTAGTGAAAAAAATTCCTGTCATTAGAGTTAATAATATACAACTATATTATGTCTGCATTATAGGTGTGAAATACAGGGGAGAAAAGAAAACTAAAATAAGAATTTCACAGAAAGTAGAAGCAAAATTGGTTTATTTTTTTTAGCCAAACTAAATCGTTCAAAGGTAAAATTAAAAGGCAGTTTCTGCAATGACGTAATTTAAACAAACGATTCAATTTATAACACAAAAACTTTTTTCTAACATCTAGTAAATCCAATTATTGTATATTTTCAACTGACACGGAACGATATCTTACATAATAAAAAGAATAAGGATACAGTTTAGTTATACATGGTTCATTTCATTTTGCCTACTGTGAAGTATGTCTACCGCATGGCGATGATAATGTGTTATATAATACTAAATTTGAAATAGATGCAACTTGTAAACTAAACAACAGTTACGGGAGTTCCTATTTTTTTGTTGATCAATTTCTATCAATTGATAAGTTTTGCAATTTTTTTTAATCATTTGGCGTCATGACTGTATGTCAATGTTATTAAGAGTATGGGTTAGAGGGAGGGGGATTGATCCTGGAATCTCGAGAAATAACTTTAAATTCCTGAATTCCTTTTAGTACTGAATCCTGAAAAATGACAATGAAAATTCCGGATCCCTATAAAAGTAAATCCCGAATGCAAGTCGCACTTGTGTTGCGAATTTTGTCTGAAAAAAATACGAGATATCTCATGTCTGTAAATCTCACTTGTCTGACAGATTTTATCTGGAGAGATACGAGATCACTTTTTCTCTGCAAGTTTTAACTAATTATGAAGATTTTAAATCTTAAAAAGATGCAGTAACACTCTTGTCTGCAAGTGACACTTGTCTTGCAAATTTCACTTGACACATGTGTACCAGATCCTCCGGTTTTAAGCAATTGTGGTTTCAGGACTATAGGTCTTTCGCATTACATATTTTATTCTAGATGTCTTTCTGGTGCTTATTTACTTTTACTCTGATTTGACAAAAAAATTGTCGTTTCGGCACAGCTAGTATCAGAGGATTAAGGTGACGATACTCGTGTTGTCCTTTGCCATAACTACTGCAATTGTAATTAATCTTTAGTCTGCAGTTGGTCATCTGAACATTATAGATATAAATAAGTACATCTTAAACCCAATGAGGTACATAATTGGTCAAGTCTAAGGATGTATACAATATTAAGTCTTGTCAACCTAAAGTATAAACTGATGCGTATTTGCATGGGGGGAATGTTGTCACTTCCTCCATTGTGACGAACCAAAGACATAAGAATTCTGAAAGGATAAACAGTGTGTATAATAAACTATGAACGGATATGGAGTAAATGTACATGAGACAACGTATCTACAAATACATGGAAGAAACAAGCAAAGGAACAAAGGTTTTATTAATGTTCTTCATCTTGAAGTCACCACGTTACCTTTAACAATGAGCTTTGCTCATACATCATAGTAAGTAACAAGAACAGTCAAAATGCTACGATGGAATAACAAGACCAAGCATTAACAACATTTATGCTCCGATTGTGCAAAATATGCCACTTTTTAAACAATTCTTATTTCATTTCGGGGGGATATTTATAAAGAAATAATAATTAGAGTTAAAATCACATTTTCACATTTTCGTGATTTAATTAAAAAATCGATGACATCTATTTTATATCATTAACATTTTTTTTGTAATTGACACACGTAATACTACATTTTCACCTAAATCTTCTTTTATTCATACAAAAAATATGAAATTTTATTTTCATTTCAAAAGACCACAATAAAAAGCTAGGTCAGAATCTTGCTATTTTCGGATGCTTCTCCCGGAAAACAAGTTCGATGACCTATTGATTTTACTAACATTTTTGAACGTTTTCAATAAACTTTCAATCACAGGAAAAATAGGAAAATTTATCGTTTTGGTTTGAGTCACCCGAACTACCCTGAACACAGAAGTGACATAAAATTTTGTTGAATGAGTTTCGAAATTTTGGGTATCGTTGTATTATGTTTACTTGCATGAAATCCAGTAATATATGAATTTTAGAAATATAGTAGCGTAGCTGTGATATAATACTTATCGTAGTTTTTTCTGTTTTTCCAGAAGCAGCAGAACGGCGAGCACATGAACTTGTTGCAGAAAAGGTAAGATTGCATAAAACAAATGATCCAAATGGATGGTTATTACAGTGTTTGTTTCTGATAGTAAACTACCATGTCAACATTGAGAAATCCAGTATTATTCTAATATTAATAACTTATATTTTACTACCAATATTTTAACCAATGATATCAAATGTTTTATTGCTCGATATTTTGCATTTCCTCCTAGAAATTATTACTTTGAAGTCCGTAGAAAGATTCTTCGTGCGAGAGATGTATGCTCTATGTACATTTCATCTATGGTGTACTTGTGCCTGAGAGAATTTCTCATCTGGATAACTTTCAAATTTTCGCATTTTTATTTTTTTATATTGTCAAAATGTTATTCTTACCACGTGTTTATTATTGTGCCTACATCTCATGATGTTATTATGTCGAGCTTTCTTACTTTAGACTCGACGAGTGCCCTGTGTTTGCTTAAGTGTTGTTATTGTCTTCTTTTAGTCTTTTTGTCGGAACGGATGACATCAATTGTAAGAACACTTTGCCAGTTAATTTTATGTTTGTTGACAACCCCACATTCATGGATAATGGAGTATCGATGTAGCGTTGCTCGATAATTAGTAATAAATTCCGCTAGAACCGGTGCTAGGGCCGTGTTGAAATTACTGTGAGGTAAACACAACTCATTGTTGAAGGTCTCATGGTGACTTCGGGATGAAGAACAACAATAAAAACATTGTCCCATTGCTTGGTTTTACCATGTATTTGTAGATACTTTGTCTCATGTACATTTACTCCATATCCCAACATTGCTTATTTGTACGCTACATAAGTTTTACGGTCGACATCACGATATTGTGGACCGCTATGGGATATCTGTTTCCCAGATGACAACAGATCTTTCCCTCTACAACTAAAGTTTGTTTTTCCTCTATCGGATTCGACTTTACTACCGGAGTTGACATGTTCAACACGGCGAGTGTCTTATAAAAAGCAGGAGATGCTTACTCTACCGGTGCACCTGATCTCACCCATGGTTTTTTATTGGGTCCGTGTTGTTCATCTGTATGTGTGTCTTTATTTTTCTTTTTTGTCCTGTACTCAAGTGGTGTCCTTGTTTCTTAGTGTGTCTGATTTTGCCATTGTCCATGGATTGTTCGTTCTTTTGAATGACGGTTCTTTTCAAAAAGAATACTCAATTTTCAAAAGCACCTCATTCCAATTTAAGCTTTTGTGGTTCACACTCATTTATAATGTCCCCTGTCAACTAAATTGTTTTAACACTACATTTCTTAAGAATGCCAAAAGTACAGAATGGTGAATGAAAGGATATGGAGTAAATACACATGAGACAAATTCTCCACAAATACATGGTAAAAACAATCCAAGGAACATTGCTTTTATTGTTTTTCTTCATCTTAAAGTCACCATGAGGCCTTCAACAATGAGCATTGCTCATATCTCAAAGTAAGTTCAAGACACCGGTTTGTGTGGAATTCTTTGCTAATTGTCGACCAACGCTACATCCATGTCTTTTCTAGTCATAGTTGCGGGATTGTAAACAAACATAAATTAAACTGACAAAGCGCTCTTACAATCACCGTCATCCGTTGCCCGTCTTAAGCCAGTGGACGATTACAACAAATAGACAAACACAGTGCTCTTATCAAGTCGATTGTAAGAAAACTTGACATTATTATCATTTAATATATTTATATATTTTAGTGTCCCAAATGTATAGATAATTTTAACACTACTGATAGTATTCCAATACCAACATCCAGCGGTGTGTTTGATTCAGTAGAAAGAATAGCAGTAGGCTTTAATATGCGCTTGCGCCGAAATGTTGCAATATCAGGAAGAACGTTTATGGAATTAGGAGTATTTCATCAGGTAAGCGGTAAATATTTATATATTAATGCATGGCCTTTTCATATCAGTACGGTTATCATCCAAAGAATCCCATATCAGCCCGAGGCAATGCCTTAACCCAAATCAGTTGTTATCATACCCAGACTGATATTGCCATATCATCGGGTTGATATGGCTATTTTAGAGTGAAGCAGGCTGATATGACCATATCAGACTGAGTATGTTGATATAGACTGTTAACTTTCGGGTATTATACAAATGCAAAGCAGAATATATGTATAAACCGAAGGATTTTATCGATACATCCGATCACGTGATAACATAACAAAACATTGAATTGACGTCTATTGAGAGAAATAACAACATTGTGTACTTATTATGTTGAATCTTATATACACTAAAGTACAACTTTAGACTTTAAGACCCAGAGATATCGAATGGTATCTATTCTAATGTAAGCACAGAGAAAGAATGATTCAATTCAGAATTACAGTTTCAATTTGATAGGAATCCTCGTCAAGGTGTTGCTATTGGTCGTAGGGTTTCCTTTGAAATTTCCGACGTTACTCAGTAACGTTACAAAGATAAGTGTTAAAGACGGGAGGTTTGCGTACAATCGTTTCAATTATTTATGTTTTAAGCATTTTGAAAACAAGAAACAAAAGAAAAACATGGGTTTATTTTCATAGATAATGGCCCCAAAATCTAAAAAGAACAATAAAGTAGGTCAAGGAGAGAGTCCCGGTAAGATAAGGTCAGATAAGTTTTATTCATTGTTTATCGTTCTATTTTTATCGATAATACTTGATGATGATTTTGATTTTTCAATACTGAATCTCCCTTTTAAAATTTTTCCAGCAGTAAAATTTCCATATCTGAAGCATACGACAATTTCGTGTTATACCTGATTCAGTATTATCGTTTCTGTAATATGTAGGGTGTCTACTACAGATAAAACTTTTATGTTCAACCAAAACTGCAATTTCCCCAATAGAAATTTACAGTTGTCATCATGATTTGACAGATTGTTGTAATGTATCCGTTTCACAATACTAGATTCACCGACTGACTTGGTAGTGAGATGGATGTCACGCATGGGAGCAAATCATGCTGATTTTGAGGAATATCCGATACCATTTCAAGTTTTTTTTTGAAATTCAAACCACTAGTGCGTATGGCGTTCTTCTTTGTTATGTTATTTTTCTCAATCTGTGTTGTCTTCTTTAGATTTTTTCCCCTCTTATACGTTCGTTTCCAATTCTCTTTTGCTGTTGTATTCAAACGTCTGAGGATTTAATACTCTAAAACATTAAAATTATACATTGGACACAGTAGCGAATAAAAATAAGCACAATCATGATAATGCACGCAAATATTTAACTCTACATACAGCGTTTAAACCATAAAAAGACTATCAAACTGAGGACAAGATTCTTATATCTTCATTTGCTAGAGGCGAAGAAAAACCAATAAGCATATTTATTGTTTAGTAAGCACAAATGATCTAAAAAGCACAATGAATAGATATACAATGGTCGAAAGAAGTATTTCTTTGTTTTAATTTATTGACCTTCGCAATGATGGGGTTTGAAATATACAGGTATTTGTCCAAAATTACAATATCGGGATGTTAAACTCAACAGTAATAACATTATAAAAAAACCTCTCTTGAACATTTGATCACTCACAAAATATGATTAAAAAAAAACAATAATACGCACAGATTAACGTTTCTGATAGCATTCAAAATGTCGGTGTCAGCATTTCATATCCAGGAGCAGGAATATTCGATCATATTCCTCCTTCAAAACAAGTACGACGTTCACGGATGGATTGTCAGAATAAGTTTCATTCCTTTTATATTCGTTATAGACTGAGAATGACTGCAAATGACTTTCAGAATGATTGTAAACGTTAAGTTCTTCAAAATGTGTAATTAAAATGTGCAGTGTGCAATTGAATTTTGTCCATTTCAAAGCTTTTATACGTTGAGCCACGCACAACACTTTTAACCATGATGCACAGGTTGACTTATATGAACACTTTTTGATTGACCGTATTCAGTTATAGAGTTTTCAGTCAAATAGCACAATACCGAAGTTACGTATAACACAAAGTGTTTTAATATGAACAATATACAATTACGGCCCGCTGTTAAGGAAAACATCAAGATTTGTCAACCCGAGGAGGGAGTTGTTTCCCGAGGGCTCTGCCCGAGGGAAACAACCCCTCCAAGGGTTGACAAATCTGGATGTTTCACGTCAACAGAGGGCCATAATTGTTTTATTATATTTTAAACAGTTTCATTAATTTCAAATCAAAAGGTCTTATTATGGTTTTAATCTCGCAGAGAAGACTGATATAATCTGCTTGTGATTTTTGGAATCTACAAGGTTGTTTATCTCTGTGACGTCATATCCGGGTTGTTCAGCGGGAAACAACAGGGTTGTTCCCGCAGTGATGTCATATCGGGGTTGTTTTCTAAAACATCTGAGTTATTTTAAAGTCACATGATTGCTTTCATCCAATTAAATCTTCTCTTACTTATTAAATTATAATAATAATAAATGTTAAACCACTTTTCTACATTCAGTGATTTCTTATTAATCATGGTTAAACATTTTGGCTGATATAAACACTTGTTAACTGACCTTGTAGAGTTTGACAGTCGTATTACGTTATTCAGCGGTTGTTGTGGCAATGCAGCTGTTACAACATAAACTTAGATCACAGCATAACTGTTGTTGTACGAGAGTATTCTGTCCAACTGATGGTGAAAAGGACATGTTTATAACGTATTTCTTGTATTACTGTTTATTATCTTGTTTTCAGCCATTTGCAGCAGGTGCATTCAATAGAGGTGAACATTTTAATATAAAAAATGGACGTTTTGGAGCACCTAAGAGTGGGATATATCAATTTTCTGTGAATCTTCATATGAGAGTAAAACGGAACGGAAGGAGACTTAAACTTAGAAAAAGAGACAACATAAGAACACAGATTTGTATAGACTCTTTATGTCAAAAATATGCGTGAGTATATTCTCATTTTGACTATTTTTGGATTATGGCTTTCCATATTATTTGATTTCAATGCTGCTGGTAAGAAGTTATTCCTTGAAACACCAGTATAACTAAATTTAGTGTTTATTATGCAATTATGTCTCCAGTACTAGATTTGGCTTCCTGGTAATGAGTACTTCTTATTTTGACTATTTTCGTATCATGGCTTTCCATATTGTTTGATTCTAATGCTGCTGATGAGAGGTTACTCCTTGAAACACGTGTACAGCATAACGAAATTTAATGTTTATTATGTAATTTCGGTATTTTTTTGTATTTTGAACCCATTGGACCGATGCCACTGCTGGTGAACCAGAGGTCCCCGAGGGTATTCACCAGTCAGATAGTCAGACTTGTCTGACGTGAAAATTCACCTAGCGATTTATAGAAATTTAATGTTTTATCAAAATTCTAACCCCTCAAAAATACTACGGCTTCATTCCGTGTATGGCACTCGTTGGATATCCTTAGTACTGGATTTGGCTTCCTATTTAGATATGTTTGGTAATGAGTACTTCTTGTTTGCACTACTTTTGGATTATGGCTTTCGTTATTATTTGATTTTAATGCTGCTGATGAGAGGTTACTCCTTCAAAACACGTGTACAGCATAACAAAATTCACTGTTCGTAATGGTTTTTGTTTCATTATTTCGGACAAATGTTTGAACCCACTCCATTCTTATGAGAAACTTTTGGAAAAGGGTTAGTTTGAGTAGACGTCTTCGTTGTGCGATGCATACCCTTTTTTACTGAAAGTTCTGGTATATTTTGAAAATCATTATTGGTATGTAAGAAAAGGATAGAGTAGTATGCAATTTTAAGAATTTAAATTTTGTTCGACCTAACGCTTCCAACAGATAAATTATCGTATGTTTGTGTATACACCAAATGTGGTCACCAGAAACATTTTTCGTATTTAGTTGTATGTTTATGTATTATCTACTCTTTTAACATACAGATGATACCAAATTATGTAAATTGCATTTTCTTTTTGTTCTAGATCAATGCAGCATATATCAGGCTTGGAGAGCAACAGCAAATTTTTTACAGTCAGTTTTGTCGGTTTTCTAGAATTAACAGTAAGTTTTCAATTAATTATCTTATTTAAGACAATTTCAACACAATTTGGTATATACACCCTTACCTAACTGATAAATATATATTTCCTCAACTAGCCGACAAACTAAAGTAACACATGAACAGTTTATTCATTTGGGCCGTTTTTGATTATTTGTCCCTATCAGCTTTTATATTTGAAAAAAAATACTGATAGATAAATATGAAAAAGGTGAGATCTTCGCTTATTAACAATAAACTTCACATTACAGCAAACTAAAAACAAATTACCTCATAGAACCTTTTATTGCAATTTCAAATTTGACACAGAAAATTATTTGATAAAATGAGAAAAGTAGATCATATGTAAGAAATGAAAAGAGTGAATAAATTGAAAATAAAATGAAGACATTTTTTTAAACAGTCACCAAAACATGTTGGAAGACAAGTACGTTTCGTTTTTCATTGTCATAAAATGACCCAGTAATAGGAACATTTTATCCAAATTTGAAAATAAAATTCGAGATTGATGGAAATCAATACCACTAAATTTCTGGAAAATATTTGTCATCTTGCTGTTTTATTCCCTTTACCGCACCATTCACTAGCACTGATTAGAATAGCCTCAACATGATGCATAAATTTGTTTGTTTTATATGTATGCATTTTATTGTTTAATTGCTTTATTGTATGTTCATTGCTTGTAAACTCAGTAGTGTAAAATGAGTATAATAAAGGTAGCTTTAATAATAACAATAGACAGAGTAACATACATGTCACAAGATGTATATCACTTATATTTGACTATCATTGAATAGAAACATATATGGCAGAGATGTTCATGAGTGAAAAATAAAAAAAAAATGAATGAAGTGTAATTCAAAAGATCATGTAATACTTTTTTTATTAACTGTTAAGCGCAGTAACCCTAAAGCGTTCAACAACGGATAGTCGCTAAGATGGTGATTTCTTTCACTCTAATTGCCAGCTAATACTTTTGAGATTTTTTTATTCTAAGGATTTTGAGACATTTAATGAATCATAAACTATACCAATTTACTCACAAATATATAGTTTTATTATGACATGATTTTGAGCCACTTGGTATAATTTGGAATAATCCAGAAGCCAGTACTTCGGTGCTTGCCCGAAAACCGATTTTATCTGGAAACTCGCAATATCTAAATTTAACAAAATTTTGTTCAAAACTAAGGAGTATCACCCTCTTGCATAGGTCTGTCCTTAGCTGATTTTGGCTCTTCTATTTAGATCTTATTGGTAATCTGTTATCTATCAGTATTTACACATATTTTGGTATATGGATTTCCGATATTTTTATTTTATCTGCACTGAAGAGATAGAAGTTGTCAAAATGCGCAAATCAGTGTACTGTCTCTATTTGATCCCAACATCTACCTCACTATACAAACTACAGACAAGAATCGAATAGCGAAAGAAAATTCGTTTTCGTGACTTTGGTTCTTTATCAAAAAGTCACTAGTACTGAGGACAGGGGACTCTTAAATATTTGCTTGTATATATATTGTATTTGTTTGTTTGATATGCCACAAACTGTATAAGTTTAATGACAATAAACTTTGAATTTGAATTTGAATTTGTTATTACAAACGCAATAATCAATTTCCCATTGTTTTTACAGGCAGGCCAATATGTCTCTGTTTATGTAGACAATGCATCCAGGGTAAATGTTATAGTCCAGACGACTTCAGACTTCAGCGGAATAATGATTGGAGTGTGAAAAACTATATGTCAGAATATAATTTTTAGGATAATGGTGAAGAGTGAGAGTCTATTCATGTATACAGCATTTCGAGAGACTGTGTTTGGTTAAGGTCAAAAAATGATCGTATATGTTCAAATGAAACTGGAATTTAGCGACTTCTTAATCTTGCAATATTTTTAGCCAGTCAAATGTACGGTAAAAGAGTTATTTTTTCTAAATGATTTTATTTTCTGTGTAGAAAAATAATTTCATTGCAATAATTGATTGGATCACATCAAAAATTTCAAGGGGTAATATAGGATACAAATGTATGGCCAGAATCAATTATAGAAAAACAGTAGCAAAAATGTTATTTTTACATCCTCACCGACGTTTCGAAAGAAATAGATATACACTTTCATATGATTGAACACAGACCACAAAGACGGTGTAAATTTACATTTGATTGGTTGCATAAAATGAAACTATCCAATCAAATGTAAAATGTTCTTAGAACAATGTTCCTGTCTCCGTCGTCAGTCTATCAGAACGCTGCCTTAAGGCCCTTTGAAAAGAAACCTTTGAATCTCCTCTTGACCGTTGTAGTTTTCGTCACAATGTTATTGATTCGGGGTTGCATATGAAAAAAAGATTAATGTTTTTGTAACTGTACTGTCATGATTATAATCTGAGAATATAACCATGCAGATATTTCTAACTAAAATTATGATATATAAACATTTACAAAATCATCAATAAAGAAACTACATTCTAACGTCATGTCAAGTTTTTTTTAGTGTAAACATTTCATGTATTTTGAAACGAGGTCGTACCTTTTAACATGAAATATGAAAATTCCAAATATTTCTGTGCATACAAGCATGTAATTAAAGCAGTTTAGTAAAATAAAGAAAAACTTCATGAAATTGTTTTATTTTGTAAATGATACATTGCAAGTAAGAATAATGGAAATTAAGGAGGAAATAAAGTGATTTTAAGAAATAAAAGTTGTATTGGTTCGAAATACTATGCATTATCATTTCTCACGGTAATTGAAATTGCAATGTGTGACAATTTTACAGGAATACGCATTAATGTTTGAGATATTCATTAATACTATGTCTATGTTGTAAATAAACCATTTTCTGTGATATATCTTTGAGAGAACATTTACAATAAAGTGTTACTTATTCAGTCTTTTATTTATTTTTTGGACTGGCTACAAGTTCCTCTTATTTGAATTGATTATTGCACCCTTTCAAAGTATCTGTAAATTAATAGAAATAAATTCTTTTTGTTAGTCCTTTTGTCGAGCAACGGATGACAGCTATTGTAAGAACATTTGCCAGTTATTTTAATTGTTGACAATCATGTATCCATGACAAAAGAAATGATACACTGATGTAGTTTTGCTTGAAATCTAGCAAAGAATTCCGCTCAAACCGGTGAAGAGGTAGGGGACCTAACTATGAGGAAAAAGCTCATTGTTGAGGCAAAAGTCTAAATTTGACTTCAAGATGAAGAACAACAACAAAAGCGTTGTTCCATTGCTTGGTTTTACTGTGTATTTGTAGATAAAGTAATATGTTGCCAGACAGTTTAATGTCATATAAATTAGAAGGAGTAAGAAGGTTTGTATAGCTGTCGTACATGGAGAACAACAAAATAAAAATATGAAATAAAACTAAAATCTAAAAAAAAACGTGCAAGAAAGCAAAGGCTCAAATTTTCAGAGTTAACTCTTTTTGCGAGGGTGAAAAAAGAACAAGTACATAACTGTGGATCGAACCACGTGTCACTTATGTCGTCTCCAACTAAAACCCTGTAATTGGAACATCAAAGACATGACCTAAATAGAAAAAGAAATTAACAGATATATGCAGAAATTACGAATCAATTGATAAATAACCAAAAACAAACAACTGATGATTAGTATAGATATAAAAACAATATCTAATCTACGGTATTCCGTTAACATTCATGGGAGGCAGGATACAGTTATTAAACCTGTCGACAAAGGTGGCACAGTAGTTGTCTAGGATGCCAATTGTTATGTTCAAGAGGCACAAAACCAGTAAATCCAATGGTCATTTTTACATGAAATTGGCTGACAACAATACCAAACAAAATAAAAAAACATTAAAACCTTAATATTAGAAAGTATCGAAAATGAAATTCTACCGGCAGAAGCCAAACACCTGATTGTCACTGAACCTCGAACATCAAGATTTTACATTTTACCCAAAATTCACAAACTTTGTAATCCAGGAAGGTCCATCGTTCCTGCATCTAGTTGTCCCACGGAGAAAATATCTAACTTGCTTCATAAGATTTTTATCCCTATCGTTGAAAGTCTCCCTTCCTATATCAAGGACACCAATTATACACTGAGTGTCCTTGATAATGGTACAACACCTAAGATTTTCATGATGGACATGACTGCTCTATATATGAGCATCCCTAATAATAAAGCATTTCTTGCTGTTAAACACTTCTTAGATAGGAGACCTAATCTATTTCGACACTGACATCATTTTAAGACTAACAGAACTAGTTCTCATCCTCAATACTTTCCAGTTCAACGGGGATTTCTATGCTCAGACAGGCGGGATTGCAATGGAAACTAAAATGGGTTCTAGTTTCGCTTGTTTGTTTGTTGGATGCCTTGGGAAAAACATGTTCGCAGAGTTCAATGGACCAATCAATGACCTGTACAAAAGATACATTGACGACAGTGAAAGGGATCTCCAATCTTTCATTGACTTTGTGTCGTCTTACCATCCGGCCATCAAGTACACTTTCTTGGTGAGCGAGTCGGAACTGTCCTTTTTGGAAATAACCTGCGGGGTGTCTGAAGATAAAATGGAAACTTCGATCTTCCACAAACCCAATGATGCACACTGCTACTTGAACTTTACATCTTGTCATTCTAAGTCTTGCATAGACGCTATACCTAAATCTCAGTTTTTGCGACTTAGGCGTCTATGCAGTGATGACAATGACTTCAAGCAGCAGTATAGCCTCATGTCATCGTTTTTCCATGAGCGTGGCTACCCCAAAACCGTTATTGACTAGGCTTTAGACTCTGTTTCTAGCAAAGACAAAAGAAAACGGGCTCTTGTACCCAAAACCAAGAGAGACCGTGACAGGGTCCCTTGGTTCTGAATTTCCATCCCCATAACTTCGCCATCAGAAACATTTTGCTAAATAAATTTAAGCAAATAGTCTAGAAGGATCCCCTGATGGATGAAGTGTTTCCTTCCTCTCCCCTCAAGGCATACAGAAGGGGCAAAACTATCCGTGAGCATTTATTCAGCAGTGCTCTCAAACCAAGAAGAGTTATTTCTGACTATCGGGGAACAAGAGAATGCAAAAGAGCCAGATGTGTTGCCTGTCTTTTTATATTGGAAACTAGCGAAGTCCGAAGTCCAGACAATGTGTTTACAATTAATAACGGTTTTACCCGTGTTACAGAAAATGTAGTGTACGTGATTATATGTAAGCTGTGCTCAAAACTATATGTTGGTGAGACTAGTCGTCGATTGGGTGATCGTTTTGCAGAACATTTACGCTCTGTTAAAAATAAACCAGATTGACCAGTCGGCAATTATTTTTGTCTTCTTTGAAACAGCCAACATGATCTACAGGTCACTGTTCTATCTAAAGTGGAGGGAGGTTGTGACCATAGACGTATGCTTGAACAGAATACCGTGGACTAGATTTTTTTTGTATACTAATTATCAGTTGTTTGTTTTCTGCTAATCACCAACACAGTAGTCAGTACTTTGGTGCTGACCAGAAAACCGATTTTATTGAAACTTGCAATATCTAAATTGTACAAAAAGTTGTTTAAAACTAAGGAGTATCTCCTTTGTACATAGCTCTGTCCTTAGCTGAATTTTGGCTTTTCTATTTAGACTCCCTTTTGGTTATTTGTTCTTTATCAGCTTTATTTAATTGATTTAATAAATTAATTTCCGAAATGGCCTTACAGCTCATTAAAATTATTGCAGTTGGAGTTAACACATGTGTTATGGTCTCATGTTCATTTACTCCATATCCTTTCGTAAAATATTTAACATGTTTTTCGGTTTAATGGACTTCCAAATGTTTTGGCTTGATCTGAACTAATGAGACATAAGTTGTCGAAATGTGCATATGCAGAAAATAAATTAACTGTAACTTCGGTATTTTGTTATTGATTCGTAATTTCTGCATATACACCTAACGTTAATTATTTCTATTTAGGTCATGTCTATGATGTTCCAATTACAGGGTTTTAGTTGGAGACGATATAAGTGACACACGTCTCGGTCCACGGTGCTGTTTTTGTAGATGCTTTGTCTCAACGGTGCATGTACTCCATATCCCTTCAGTGTTTTTTTTCATATACCAAAGTGACTTTATATTCTTTAATTAGTCGGCTAAAAGTAATGATAGATAAAAGATTCGTAGAAAGTCTTATAGAAACCAGATTGAACGAAGATGGTATTTCTTCCTTATATTTTCAAAGAAGTCTTTCCAGTATCATTCCAGTTTCTTCTGTGAATGTACTTTACAATGAATTCCAGAGACTAGGCAAACACTTTGTTATTATATATTGTTTAACGTTTATAGATCCCATACAAAAGTTAGTAGCATTTGTGTGAAAGTTCGAACGCAAAATATCACAACTACAATCTACATTATTCTAGATGTTGCTTCGCGTACACAAATGAACTCAAAATTGAATAGATCATTGATGCACTATCATTATCGAACTCATGCCTTTACCTCTTAATAACAACTGTAAATTTAGTTTCTGCATTTGGCTAATTCGACAACTTATGTCTCTTCAGTGTAGATCAAAGCAAAACATTTGGAAGATCATAAATATTTGTAAATCTGATAGATTGAGAACTAAGGACGTCTGACTTACAAACTTTACCACAACAACGGCAGTAGAAAACCAAACGAACAGAATATAAGTAGATTACATAAATCAGAGTCCAGAGACGAGGCAAGAAAGAGAACAACAGAAAATGGAATACCAAGGACAGGACACATACGTACATAAATCAGAGTCCATAGACAAGGCAAGAATGAAAACAACAGAAAATGGAAGACAAAAGACACGACACATACGTACATAAATCAGAGTCCAGAGACAAGGCAAGAAAGAGAACAACAGAAAATGGAAGACAAAAGACACGACACATACGTACATAAATCAGTATCCAGAGACGAGGCAAGAAAGAGAACAACAGAAAATGGAACACCAAAGACACGACACATACGTACATAAATCAGAGTCCAGAGACAAGGCAAGAAAGAGAACAGAAAATGGAAGACCAAAGACACGACACATACGTACATAAATCAGTGTCCAGAGACGAGGCAAGAAAGAGAACAACAGAAAATGGAAGACCAAAGACACGACACATACGTACATAAATCAGAGTCCAGAAACAAGGCAAGAAAGAGAACAACAGAAAATGGAAGACCAAAGACACGACACATACGTACATATATCAGAGTCCATAGACAATGCAAGAAAGAGAACAACAGAAAATGGAAGACCAAAGACACGACACATACGTACACAAATCGGAGTTAAGAGACAAGGCAAGAAAGAGAACAACTGACCATGGAAGACCAAAGACACGACACATACGTACATAAATCAGAGTCCATAGACAAGGCAAGAAAGAGAACAACAGAAAATGGAAGCCAAAGACACGACACATACGTACATAAATCAGTGTCCAGAGACAAGGCAAGAAAGAGAACAACAGAAAATGGAAGACAAAAGACACGACATATACGTACATAAATCAGTGTCCAGAGACGAGGCAAGAAAGAGAACAACAGAAAATGGAAGACCAAAGACACGACACATACGTACATAAATCAGAGTCCAGAGACAATGCAAGAGAGAGAACAACAGAAAATGGAAGACCAAAGACACGACACATACGTACATAAATCAGTGTCCAGAGACAAGGCAAGATTGAGAACAACAGAAAATGGAAGACCAAAGACACGACACATACGTACATAAATCAGAGTTCAGAGACAAGGCAAGAAAGAGAACAATAGAAAAATGGAAGACCGAAGACACGACACATACGTACATAAATCGGAGTTACGAGACAAGGCAAGAAAGAGAACAACAGACCATGGAAGACCAAAGACACGACACATACGTACATAAATCAG
>MJUU01004981.1:45531-86407 GCA_002080025.1 Modiolus philippinarum | reverse complement strand
TTTTTCTTTTGCAGTTCCTATTTACTTTCTGGCATGTGGCTATGTTTTTCGGCCATTGTAGGTGTTTCCTGTTATCTTTTTTATTCCATGTATACAAGTTAGTTAAATGTCAAACATTAATTTTATATATTATATACTTTAACCAACAACATGAAACATCAAGAAATAACAGTCATTCGCAGTTAGTAGCCAATAATTAATGTTCATAATGCCAATCTACATCTTCTTAATACCCCACAGGTTTTCCATTTGTTATTCAATACTTATAAACAAGTTTGCTATAGTACTAACGCCCATGTCAATACACAAATAATCTGTAAAACATTGGGAAACAAAGGTGATGAGAAACATGTTACAAACACTTTTTAACATGATAAATGTGTCCAAGAGGTGTATTGCATAAATATATACAATGCAGATGTTAAAATAGATCTATATAAATGTTTGGATTTCCAATGCAAATATCAAAGTACTCACGACTTCCGTAATCGTTGGTTTCATGGTTTTGCTAATTTTAGGAAATCTGGTAGTTATTGCTGCGGTCAAGGAAGTGGCAAAACTTTTATTTTAATAAGGTCAAGATTAACACCCCAAGCTTACACAATGTGTTAGGTTCGTCGATGTTAAATGTCTACATTGTAGATATATCAGACGTGAAAATCTGACAAATGTATACAATGTTGTCTTTGCACGACGGCGAGTCAATGAAAGGTAGATAGCTTGGGGTGTAAATCTAAATTTCGGTAAACTGAAAGTTTTGCCACTTGCTTGACCGTAGCAATATTTTTATAGACTTCACTATGTTGATTATTTTCAGGATTGAAAAATTAGTATTACTTTTATTATTTTATGGCTGTAAATTTTCTGTGTTATTATAACACGTTCCGCTTTTTAGAGTGGGACTTCCAGACCCGCCTTTGGAGACAAAACACTTTTTTGTCATTGAAGGTTCTAAATATCTGGTCTCTAGTTATATTAATATGTAACCCTTTTCCTGAATTTTTTACTTTGTAATTTTCCCCCTTATTACTTTTGCTTCGGTATTCGTTTGCCGATGTGTCCACCACTAAAATTATGAGTTTCAAAAATGAGACTTTATATTTGTCATTGTTGAAAATGAAAAACAAATGCGCCCAAATGAAATGCACCGATATTTGGTACCTACATCACACAAAACTCCATACAAGGATCTTCATCTTGCTCAACTACTGAATTGTTTATTGAACTAACTATCTGCATTCAAAGACAAGCATCAGGCATACTGTGAATCTGTTCATGCCCGAAGTGACATTAATCACCTGTGGATACTTAAGAATTCGAAGGATTTATAGGAAAATCTTAATTGGGTCCATTTTCTCAAATATTTTCACTTAAGGGAGTTATGAGAGTCAGATTTCAGAAGAATTTGATATCCTGAGGTTTTATCTATTTTGCACATTTGCACATGCATCATATTTTCTTGGTCACTGGTCACTTTAAAATGCATAAAACAGATAATGTATAAGTTTTATCAAATTTCATATTTTAAGAAGTATAAAGAGCTAAGAGAAATATAAGGAAAACTCCAGAGTGAAATGTTTCCCGCCAAAATTTTGACGTCTCATATCTCAAAAATACTTGCATTGATTTTCAATATTTTTTGCTTTTGTTGTTTTATTAGCAAAGCTCTTCAAAACAAAGGGTCAGAGTTTTAATTTCTGACACTCGTAACTTCTTAAAACGTTTCGTTACCACATTATATACCACGCTTCACCATGATAAACTAAAAATGTTTCATTCAAAAAGCCTTTACCGATTAAAAAAATGTATCAGGTTATTAATCCACATTTTTTCAAAAACCATTTAAAAAAATATATACTGCGATGAATAATAGGCGTGCAGTTTGTTTTATCTTCTTATGATAATATATTTGTTTTTATATTCTTACGAGACTGAAAGGACTCGAAAAAGATTATAAAAAGGTACTCACTTATAGATACATTGATGATGTTCTTTCCATTAATAATATATATTTTGCTAAATGGATTTCATTGATGTATCCTCTAGAACTAGAGCTAAAGGAAATGGCACTAGATCAACATCATTTTTAGGCGTACATCTCGTATTTGACGAAAATGGTCATTTCAGTACTAAAGTAAGTGAGAACCGAACCGTCAATCCAAAACGAACAATGAAATACGACAAATGGGACGATTATCTATTTTCCTAACAAGAACAGTAATGTTCCATCTTCTCCTGCTCATGGAGTGTATGTTTCACATTTGATTCATTAAGCGAGATTTGCCAAAAATTATACAGACCTTATGGTTAAGGTCTTGCCACACAATAAACTGAATACGGTAATTGCAGATTTAATAAATCTATGTTTCTACATTAAAATTTAGAACGCAGATACACCTTTTAAGTAGTCTGGAAAGACAAATCATATGTTGTTAAGAACCACACTGATTCAAATAAGAAGTACACTGAGACTGACGTATTCAAAATGTTAGGATTTTTTATCGACAATATTTTTTGTCGAATTCGGAGGTCGCGTTTTCCAACAGACAATAGAGAATCCAATAACAACTAGTTGTGTGCCACTTCTGGGTATCACTTTCCACTACGCGTATGAGGCCAAGTTTTTTAATGGGATTACAAAAAGAAAACAAAAACATTTAGCCCTGTCCTTCAATTTCAGCTTCCGCTAATCCAATATTTAATGAATATTAACATTAGATCTATCCCAATAAGCTTGAACTTAAGAAACAACTGATACACCTACTTCAGCTTCATACAAAGATCTGTTGATGTATATTGACGAAGATGGAAGTTTGAAATCTAAACTATATGACAAGCTTGATGATTTTAACTTCCCATTACTAATTTTCCTTTTCTTAGCAGCAATATACTAACCTTTCTTGTCTATGTATTGTACATTGATTTTCTACAGTAGTTTGTACAGTGATTTTTTGAACTGATCAAAAACACTGTCCCAAAATAACGGCAGCAGAATACCGCAGGAACAAAGAAGAAGATTACATAAATCAAAGTCCAGAGACAAAGTAAAAGCAAGAACATCAGGAGATAGAAGACAAAAGGCGCTACACAACAGCAATTTTTGATCGGGAATATTTTTGTCAAATTCAGAGGTCGCGTTTTTCCAAAAGGGATTCTAATAGGAACTAGCTGTGCTCCACTTTTGGCTGACCTTTTCCTTTACTCTTATGAGTCCAAGATTTTGAAAGGGCATACAAAAAGAAAACAAAAACATTTAGCCCTGTCCTTTAATTCCAGCTTCGTCTAATCCAATTTTTAAGAAATATTCACATTAGATCTATCAGACCGCCAAATGCTGCTATGTCAGGGATTTATTCAGCCTATATTAATTTCACCCCTCGAGAAATTCTATTGAGGTCTTCCATGATATCATTGAAAGATATGACGCGCCAATGTCCCAAATGAAAGCCAACATTTTTTGCTAGATTCACGTCTTCCCGGATTTGTCTATACTGATTTTGACTTTTTCGTAGATTAACCCATTACTATGTAACGGGTGTTTTACCCTTCTGGAGCACCTGATGTCCCCTCAGTTTCTTGGGAGATCGCACTGGTTTTGAATGTTGCGTTTTTACTTTTCTGCTTTTAGCTGTCTCACTTGATTGTTTTCTGCCATATCTACGTGCTTCGATTTTCAGCTCACCTGACCCAAAGGGTCAGTGTGAACTTGTGCCATCACTTGGCGTCCGTCGTCCGTCCGTCCGGTCCGTTAACTTTTCACATTTTCATCTTCTCCTCTGAAACCACTAAAGCAAATTCAACCAAACTTTACATGAATGATGTACTAAAGGTCCTATAAAAAGATTGCTCATTTCGTTCCGATACGATAAAAACATGGCCGCCAGCGTGGAACTTAGGTTTAACATTGGACCCTATGGGAAAATCACATTTTCATCTTCTCCTCTGAAACCACTGAAGCAAATTCAATTAAACTTTACAGGGATGATGTACTAAAGGTCCATAACAAAGATTGGTCATTTCGTTCCGATTCGATAAAAAAGATGGCCGCCGGCACGGAACTTAGTATAACATTGGACCCTATGGGAAAATCACATTTTTATCATCTCCTCTGAAACCACTGAAGCAAATTCAACCAAACTTAAGAGGAATGATGTACTAAAGGTCCTTAACTACGACTGCTCATGTTGTTCCGATCCGATTAAAAACATGGTCGCCAGCACAGAACTTAGGTTTAACATTGGACCCTATGGGAAAAAACACATTTTCATCTTCTCTGAAACTACTGAAGCAAATTCAATAAACTTTACAGGAATGATGTACTAAAGGTCCTTTACAAAGATTGCTAATTCTTTTGATCCGATAGAAAACATGGCCGCCAGCGCGGAACTTAGTTTAACATTGGACCCTATGGGAAAATCACATTTTTATCTTCTCCTCTGAAACAACTGAAGCAAATTCAACCAAACTTAAGAGGAATGATGTACCAAAGGTCCTTAACTACGACTGCTCATTTTGTTCCGATCCGATAAAAAACATGGTCGCCAGCACGCACGGAACTTAGGTTTAACATTGGACCCTATGGGAAAAATCACATTTTCATCTACTCCTCTGAAACTACTGAAGCAAATTCAACCAAACTGTACAGCAATGATATACTAAAGGTCCATAACAAAGATCAGTCATTTTGTTCCGATTCGATAAAAAACATGGCCGCCAGCTTGGAACTTATGTTTAACATTGGACCCTATCTGAAAAAATTTCTCTGAAACCACTGAAGCAAATTCAACCAAACTTTACAGGATGATGTACTAAAGGTCCATAACAAAGATTTTTCATTTTGTTCCAATTTGATAAAAAACATGGCCACCAGGGGCGAACATAGTTTAAAATTGGAGCCTAAGGGTAAAATCACATTTTCGTCTTCTCTTCTGAAACCACTGAAGCAAATTCAACCAAAAAGCAAGTTGAAGTAAATATATAAATGTCTTGGCATGAATGTTAAGAAGCAGTCTATTTTATAAAAGTATTTATGTATTGAAGTTTAATATTTGCATAGTACATATAACTAATGCTTTATCTCTCGTTTTTGATTAAGTTCAAGATTTGTCACGATTTTTACAGGTAATTTCTGTGACACGCCATCAGGTCTGCCTTCTGTCGTCATATCCATCTTTTTCTCCGCTTTTAGCCCGGTAGTCCCCTAGTAGAAGGCCATATAGGCCGAAACGTTGGGCAGTCTTCCCTCCCTCTCTTTCAATTTTTGTCATTTTTATGTGTTTTTTAATATGTACATTTTGTGTTTTTTATCTTTTAATCGTTGCCAACTATACCATTTTATTTTGTTAAATATATAAAAGGTCCCTTGCAAAAATTACTCATTTCAATAGGTACCAATGGATGACACAGGCTCAGTCTCTGAGCCTCTAGTTATTTATACCACTCCTTTTTCTTACGCTATTCTACTGCCGTTGTCTCATTAGACATAATAATCTCCGTGACCGCCTTTTTATTAAAGCTTAAAAAGGTCCGTCTCATAGGATCATTCAAAAGATATCAGCCACTTATGAAAAAAATTTAAGTTTCGGTCGAAACTGTGATTCAGAATTCTTTTCTTACTTAATGCTAGGTTGGTCGATTTCTTTTAGCTGTCTATGATCTTTCTATAGCAATTTCTGTTGAGTTGCTACCAGGCACTACCGCAATGGAAGGGGTGTTTGGCGTGCCATAAAACCGGTTTAACCCAACATTTTTTGAAAAGCCTGTACCAAGTCCGGACCATTTTGGTCGACAATTTTTCAGGTGGTTTCTACCTGCTGTGTCTTTTTGCCTCATGGACTAAGGCTCTTGACAATTCTGATCGGTGACTTTGTTATTACCCCTTAAGACATAGGCAATGAAGGGATATGAAGTAAATGCAAATGAGACAAAGTCTGTACAAATACATGGTAAAAAAGAAGCAAGTGAACAATGCTTTTATTTTTTTCTTCATCTTGAAGTCACTATGAGGCCTACAACAATGAGCTAAGTTCATACCTCATAGTAAGTTCAAGGCGGCCCCTAGCGCCGGTTTAAGCGGAATTCACTGCTAGATGTAGAGCAACGCTACATCCATGTTTTATGACTCGTGGATGTGGGGTCGTCAACAAACATAAAATTAATGAGCACGTTGTTCTTACAACTGCTGTCATTTGTTGCTGAACAAATAACTTAATACCGAAGTTACTGTGAATTTTGATTCTGCATATGCGCATTTCGACAACTTATGTGTCTTCAGTGCAGATAAAATCTAAATATTTGGAAGACCATGAAGCCAAAGATGTTTAAAAACTGATAGAGAGCAAATTACCAAATATGATCTAAATAGAAAGCCAAAGTCAGCTAAGGACAGAGCTTTGCATGAGGGAGATACTCCTTAGTTTCAACAAAATTTACNCAAAGTTAGATTATTTGGCCAACTGTGCATTTTTATACACTAATTTATAGATTAATTTGCTTCAATAGGTTCAAAGCGGTTTGGTGAAAATTATGTTTCCCCTTCTTCAATATTGAAATACGCTCCTTGCTGGCGGTCAATGTTTTTTTGTGGATCAGAACAAATTTATCAAAGTTTGCTTTAGTACTGAATTTAGTACAAAATTTGCTAAGGGCCGCCCAAAAAGTTTGGTTTGATTTGCTTCAATGGTAATAGAGGAGATATTCAAAATATGAAGGCACGAAAATACTATACCGCATATAGTGGGTCTTCTTATCTTTTAAATGTTATTCATTGTTTGTCATGTACATCTCTGCTTTACTTCACCAACAGACTACATTTGTTGGTTTAAAAAAAAACTTTATGATTTTTTGAGGGCCTAACTCCTGCTGCAATTCCGTTCGATTTCGGTTTGTTTTTTGGGGGTATTTTTAGCTTGTTTGTTTCTTGAGTGACATTTCTGGCTTTACATTTAGATCATATTGGTTTTTTTTTGTTCTCTATCAGTTTTTAAACATCTTTGAGTTTATGGTCTTCCAAACGTTTAGATTTTATCTGCACTGAAGAGACATAAGTTGTCGAAATGCGCATATGCAGAATTTAAATTCACAGTAACTTCGGTATTTAGTTATTTATATCAGTAGTTGCGTCTGATAATGACCTTTGCTTTAACTGATTTGACGACACATCGTAATCATGAAGTCTTTGTGGCTATATGCAGACGTATGCGAGACGATCGTCGAGTCGTTCAATGTAATACTGGTGGGAGCTTGTTCCAACTTTAACTAGTGAATGAAAAGAAAGATTGTTGTCGTATTACGTTCTATTAAACTTTTGTTCATGGTTGCATGCATGTCGTCTGACGGATGTGAACAAAATACCGTATACCGGGCAATTTTCGCGTGTTTTCGCGGAGGGACTTAAATCGCGAAAATAAATTCCGTAGATATTAATGTATTCTTAGGATCTATCTATCTATCTTTGATAATCCGCGAAAATTTAAAGCGCTTAAATTTTTGGCATATATTTCCGAATCAAATCAGCGAAATTTTCTACCCGCGAAAATAACCCGCTATACGGTATGCAACTATTGTAAAGAACATTCAATAACTCACTCTAGTAAAGTTTCGTTAACTTTGCTTCAGGTAATGAAAGTGGTGTTTCTCCCGAAGTTTCCAATCGTAAACAGTGGTTTACGTGCTTTCGACCATGTTTTTTATAAGATCAAATTGAATTAAGCAGCTTTGCGTAAAGGATATTTCATAAATTATTTTTGCTGAATTTGCTTCAGTGGTTTCAAGCAAATGATTAGCTGCGGAACTGTAGCTTTTATGGTTCTTGTGCTGATTTTTTTTATACTTGCCAACCGCCAAATCAGAAAAAAATAAAGGACCTAGCTATAGAGCTATAGTTCCGCAGCTAGCAAATGATCAAATATGATTTTCCATCAGGTCCAATATAAAGTATATCAGATTGGAATCATGAATGAAAAACATGTGTAGAGAAACTCCTCATAAAATAATTCATGTTATGTTGAATTGTCTCCTGTTTTTTCAGGGGAAATTATTAAATGAGGAAGACAGACGGACGGACAGCTGACGGATGTCAATTGATGGCAATCGCTAACACCAGCAATTCGGGTATAGATTACAAATATTCTTATTTCACCGGCGCTTACGATTATCAAACTCATATTTTAATATATTTTCAATAGTCGTGAGAAAATAGAGTGACACCTATTAATTAGAATTTATCTATCTCATATATTTACAGAGTAGGAAAACGATACTTTTCGCATTGTGTTATAATTACGTTTGACCAAAGATATTTTTTTTTTCGTAAAGAATGTTGAAACAATAGATAGTATATATCTGAACTATTTATCAACAAAGGATAACGGTGAACATATGGCCTAATCATTTTGTAACAGAGAAAACAGTATAATACGTGACGTAGTCTCGTTCAGTTTTTGTCCAATTAAAACGAACCAGCGGAAGGAAACTCAAGTGTTTTATACAGATTGAAACTTCTATTAACCAAATGTCATAATTTTTGTCACAAGTATATAGATATTATTTAGAAAAAATAGAAGAGTGTTTTTACAGTTGACATTTAATCAAATCATCAAAAAAGGCAGAAAACATAATGATGTCGTTGTTATGGATGATGGTTTTACTTTTTCTGCCATTAGCAGTTGATTCTGGTAAGTATATTTAGTTAATATATATTTATATAATTATTTATCTCAATTAAAAAAAAAATTGCCAGCAATTATTATACTGAGCTGAGCTAGTTATTATCTAACGAATGTAAATTTACAGCATGATATTTGTATTAAAAATTCAACTCTAATTGGAAAGTTTGATACAAGTTAATTTGTATGATTTGCCATAATATGGTGGTATTCCCATAAAAATCATGGTAATGACGATATGAAGATAATCAAAAACTTTCATGTTTGACAAAATTTACAAATAAAAATGAAGGGATACTTTGTAATGCACAGCAGTGCCAGTATAAAAGAAATATCTTTTAAACTAATTTTGGAAACAAGATGTTTTGATTTTATTTACACAGAAAAGACTTATTTGTGAAAGGAAAATTGGCTAAACTAAATATTTACTACATCTTTTTATATATATATTTCCGTCCTGTTCTACAACTTTTCGGACGATGTTTCCATAATTTTGGCCACGAGTACTTTGTCAAAACCTAGACATTGTGCACTTAATACGAGACAAATTATTGTTTGCATCTGGAAGTTCCGTATACAAACAATCCAAAACAGTTCTTCGATTTTCCAATGTAAACGATTAATTGAATCCATTTTCTATTACACCATTTGAATTGTTTTGGTCATTTAGAAATCTTTTTTGCATAAACAGCCAATATTTGAATATTTTACCAACCAAGTCTTTGGTTTGCATTATATCTCTCCATACAAAAATTGTGTTATTCTGAACACATTTTAGATCATTTTAGAGAATTTTCGTCCCTTTGCAATTGAAATGGTAAAAGTCAATTTTTGCGAATATGCTAGAACTCGAAACTACACATGAAAACGACGTAATGTTCCATTTTGGCTTTCCATTTAGAGCATATTTGCTTATTTGTTCTCCATAAAATTTAAACATCTTTGAGTTTATGGTCTTCCAAATCTGTAAATTTCTTCTACACTGAAGAGACATAAGTTGTCGAAATGGCCATATGCATAAACTAAATTTACAGTCACTTGGGTATATTTTGTAATTTGTTACCACTGGGTCGATGCCACTGCTGGTGGTCTATTAGTACCCGAGGGTATTCAACAATCCAGTATTCTATACTTCGGTACTTCCGAAAGCCGATTTATTTGGAAACTTGCAATATCTAATTTTTTTGTAAATTTTGTTCAAACCCAAGGATATCTCCTGTCCTTAGCTGATTTGGCTTTCCATTTAGATCATATTTGGTTATTTGTTCTCTGTCAGTTTTAAACATCTTTGAGTTTATGGTCTTCCAAATGTTTAGAGTTTATCTGTACTGAAGAGATATGTGCAGAAACTAAATTTACAGTAACTTCGGTATTTTTTATCCATTCAGTTCGAAAATTTGGTCCTGTTCTTTACTTTCTGACGTATCCTCTTGTCACTGCATTCATCCGAACCAAATTCTACACATGCTTTATATTTTCTAAAAACCTTCATCGTGCTTGGAACATCTTTTTTTCGTCTGTCTATTTTCTGTTTCAATTGCAACTGTTGTAATTATAAAAATCTTAGGACTTAATTTTAAAAGTTAAATATACTTCTTTTTCATTTTTATGGAGATCAGTTATTTGGGGTAGCTCTTAAACTGAACGAAAAGGAATAAAATCGATAACGCAAATGCAAATGAAAAGAATCCAGAAAACAGTAGAGAAGGTGAACCAAACTAAATATTCCCCCAAAATAAATAAATAATTAGATTAACTTTAAAAAAAGGGCAATTGATGTATTTTATCATTTTTTGGTTCATTGCCTTTCGAATGATGTGATCTGATCACCATTGAAGAGACATATAAAGATATTTACAGTATTTTTAAATTTATGCTAGTTTTTTTTCTATTTCCCATCAACAATTAATTATGAAATTTTATTTTAATTAATAAAAATCCTATGTCCACCCATACGTAATTTATATATATATTATAACATTTATTTGTAGAAGGGAGATTTATATTATTTTGATCTAAATTTGCTTATTAGCACTGCTAATGAAATAGTTAGTCCTGTTCTGGTCATTAAGTCTCCCAAACAAAGTTTGTGGAGACTTATTGTTTTTTTTGTATCTTTGAATTGACTCAAAGATCCCCAAATAAAAGGTGCTGAATACCTATACCATAGAACTAAAAATTCGATCTGTTTCTGAAACGCGAAATGGATCAGTGTTTTTCATGTTTCCACCGAGGTTTCAGCAGGCGTCGCATTATTTCCCAGAGATACTTGTTTCTTTTATTGTATAATTAGTGTTGTCCAATTTTATCCTCATGTCGATAATATTCTATCATATGCTTACGTTTCAGCTATCATGCGCAAATTTTTGTTAAGAGAAGATAGTGGCTATAGCAAATGAAGATTTTGATATTGAATTTGATATACATATCTGTCCCTTTTGAAAATATTAATATGTAAAACCGGTTACATATTTTATCGATAGCTTTAAGGTTATAAATCTGTATAGTATCATTTGAATAAAGATTGGGGATGGATGGGGACTGCGTGACATTTTATCAACCTACAGGTGCGATACCGCATTAGTATACTGCACCTTGTCTGTCCGTTCCTTCTCCTAAAGTATTTTCTCTCACATTTCCAAATTGACCGATTCATATTTGGTATGCGCTTTTATATAATAGGTTGTAAAATAAACATCCTCTTATCAGCAACGCCTCACCCATAATTCCAGTTTGACGAGGCGTAAAGCTATAAAATGTAGTGTGTAAATATGTCAGGCTTCTTCCATGAATTATTTCAAATTAAGCTTCTTCGTAGTTAAATGTACGCAACAATCTGCTTTGATTGCTATGACACGCCAATAAGTAGTCTTAGTCTTGGCACAATGGCCTCATATGTCGAATTATAGTTCCATTTTTAGGATTATAACATGAATTTGGTATGATAAGTAGTACGGAACCTAGTCTTGTCAGTACTTTCGCATGCGTAATTTCTAGTAGACATTATGTTGACTTTGTTACGTATATAATATGACATGATTTAATCATAAAATACTGCAAGATACTTGTTCGGGTATTGATTTCATATGTTGGAATGAAGCCTCTACGTGATTTATACTTGGTGTTAGCAAAAATTCTCTCCATATAAATAACAAAATACCGAAGTAACTTTGAATTTAGTTTCTGTATATGCGCATTTCGACAACGTATGTCTCTTCAGTGCAGATCAAATCAAAACATTTGGAAATCCATTTATTGAAATGTATGTAAAAGCTGACAGAGATCAAATTACCAAGGAAAAGGAAAGCGAAAATTAGCGAGGACAGAGCTATGCAAGAGGGGGATACTCCTTAGGTTTTGACAAAATTTTCTTGCATTTAGATATTGCAAGTTTTTACATATAATCGATTTTCTGGCCAACACCGAAGTAGTGGCTACTGGATTGGTGAACACCCTCGGGGATTAACAGTCCACCAGCAGTGACATCGGCCTTATGGTAATAATTAACAAAATACCGAAGTTACTGTGAATTTCGTTTCTGCATATGCGATTTTGACAACTTTTATCTCTTCAGTGCAACATTTGGAAATCTATAAATCGAAATATGTGTAAAAGCTGATAGAGAGCAAATTACCAATAGAAACTTAAAAGGAAAGCCAAAATCAGTTAATTATAGAAATATGCAAGAGGGGGATACTCCTTACATGTAGGTTTAACAAAATGTTCTTAAATTTAGATATTAGAAGTTTTTAAGTTTATAGAGTATAAAACAACATTATATGTTAAAGCTATTAATAATACCGTATTATTCCTTATAAACGCTCCCTCCCTAATAAACGCCCCCCTCCCCTTTTCAGGACAAAAATACTAATTTAAATACACATAAATGAAAACTCCAGGTACAATTTAATTGTCCAAGATATAGAATTTAATGTAAAAAATCATTAACTGAATGGATTCTGTGACTAATGTGATTTAAATATCACATGATAATATATCTTGGTAATGATGTTTGTTCCTCATTCAGTGTTTCTATTGATAATTAAGTGATTTTGCTTCAGTTTTGCTAATTTTAATAAACGCCCCCCTTTCGGGAAAATGCAACGCCCCCGGGGCGTTTATTAGGCATAATACGGTAATTAATATAATAAACAATGAAAGGATATGGAGCAAATACATGGTCAAACCAAGCAATGGAACAAACACTTTATTGTTGTTCTTCGTCTTCAAGTCACCATAAGTCCTTCAACAATGAGCTTTGCACATACATTTGTTCAAGACATCCCTTAGCGACGGTTTAAGTGGAAATACTTGTTAAAGTTCGAACAACGCCACAGCTATGTTGTTCTTTACACATTATATGAGATTGGTCAACAAACATAAAATTAACTGGCAAAGTGCTCTTACAACCGCTGTCATCCATTGCCTGATAAAAAACTCATAGACGATAATGTCAACATATAAACAATTACGGGTCAATTGCAAGAAAAATTGGCATAATAAAAAATGGAATGAGATGTGGAATGGTCTGAATTGCAAATAATAAGATACCAAGAAATGAAAGTATTATAAAGTATCAAAATGAGATATAATCTCAAGAACAAGTACACATAACTCAAGTATATAGAGATCATACATCTCTTGCATGGGCAGTCTTTTTACGGACTCCACACTACAGTACAGACAAACTCCTGTCTTAAATTAACAATGAAAGGATATGGAGTAAATGCACATGCGACTACAAATACACTGTAAACACAGATTTCATTGTTGTACTTCATCTTAGAGTCATCATGAGGCCTTCATCAATGAGCTTAATTCATACCTCTTAGTATGTTCAAGTTGGCCCTGCAGTACCGGTTTGACTGGAATTCATTGGTAAATATAAATATTAAGTTAAACACTAAGGTTTATGATAAAAGGGATGATTTCTCCTTCCCTATAGTCAATTTCCCCCATCTCGACGGCGATGTTCCGTTAGCCCCTTCTTACGGGGTCTACATTTCACAACTTGTTCGATATGCACGAGTATGTAGTAATGTTTCTGACGTCAACGACCGAAATCTTTGTCTCACTGAAAAACTTCTGCATCAAGGGTTTAGATATCATAAATTGATAAAACATTCTCTAAATTTTATTATACATACATTGACTTATTAAGAAAATTTGGTTCTACATGCAGGGCTCTTATACATNATAGTCAACGGAAATTATGTCCTTAGCTAGCTGTCAGTAACTGCGAGCATTTGTCCGGACAGTACCTGTGTGTATTGTCTTCATGTTTTATGTACTTCATTGTAAGGGTACTCGTCTTGATAAGTTGGAAAGCGAAAATTAGCGAGGACAGAGCTATGCAAGAGGGGGATACTCCTTAGGTTTTGATAAGTTTGACTTTTTTCTGGTTTGATTTTTACTGTGAGTCTATTTGTGTATTTATTTTTAGCCGTTCGCCGCACATGGGGGGAGGGTTTGGATCCAAGAGAACGAGTTTGACCCCACCGCAATTTTTGCGCCTGTCCCAAGTCAGGAATATGTTGGTCATTGGCTTGTCCTTGTCTTCTTATAAAATTTTGTTTCTTGATATTTGCTTTATTGGATGTGGTTTGTTTCCATTGATTTATTCACTTTTTACCTTTTCGGGGCCATTTAGGGCTTACTATATGGTGTGAGGTTCCTCACTGTGTTGAAGACCATATAGTGACCCCTAGATGTTTTGTTTTGGGTCGTTTTAACCTGGATATGGGATGTTGTCTCCTTGACATTTACCCCATTTCCTTTCTTTTTCATATTTACCAAAATGGTCTTTCTTGATCTTGAACCAATGTTGGAAACGTTATGTTGGCTGTCTAAGAGTGTGATCGTCATCAATCCTCTTATTCTATACCCGCTTTAGCGGACGGTATATGGTGATCATGGTGTCCGTCCGTCTGTTTGTTATTCCGTCCGCCATAGGAGTACACATTTTGTGGCGACAACTCCTCCTAGACCACTTGATGAAATTTAATATTGCCATTGTGCACCAGCTATACAAAAATTTGATTTGACTTGACTTTTTTGTTGTTGTTGTTTTCGTTTTTTTTTACTCACACGCTTTTTCTAGTTTCTTTTGGATTTAAGTGCAACTGAAATGATTTTTACATATAAAATGAAGTTTGCGATTTTGGCATCCACAACACATATCAAAGGGATTTACTTTTTTAGTGATTATCTTCCACTGAAAATGTCAAATGGTATGGGATGAGAGGAAAAGACAGAAAAATTCAGAAATTATTTGAAATATTTCATAGCAGATCATGTTCAGTCTTTTAACTGTCTACGACCTTTCAATGTTGAGTTGCTACCGGGCACTACCGCAATGAAAGGGGAGAATTTGCTAGCCATAAAACCGATTTAACCTACCATTTCTTTTGAAATGCGTGTACCAAGTCAAGACCATTGCTGTCGACAATTTTGCCGGTGGTTTCCACCTGGTTTGTCTTTTTGTCTCATGGACTTTGGCTCTAGACCACTGTGTCCTGTAATTATGTTATTATTCCCATTGGCAACAATCAGCAATCTCTTATTTCTAAATTTTGAATATTTATTTGTCCTGAGGGTTTTCATAAATTAAATCATTAAAAAGAATTCTTTAGTTACACTGAACTTTCCATATTCATGGGATATTAATTTTGCCTCTCTTGGTATACTTTATTTCTTTCAAACTGAAAACTATAATTTTACTGTTGCGACTTATTAAGCCAGAATACTGCAAATGCAAAATGACAGACTTGACAATAAAATAAAACTTATTAGAGCGAATTTTAGGTCATACGTCTTTTTTCCTTGAGAATAGCAGTCTTTCGTATTTGAACTAAAATCATTTTGTTCCCAAATGAACTGACATGAGTTTCTTTTCTTTTCAAACACAAATATTGCAGCTCAGACAATAACTATTTGATAACCAAAGTTTGATATTATGCATTGTGCTTTCTTATATTCTTGTGTTGATACATGTACTGTATACAGTTATTGTAGAGGTTTTATCGTTGCAATCTCCACCTTTCCAGACTACAGAACACTCTGATATATCCTCTACATATGTATATATTTTTCTTATTTTAAAACGTATATTTACATCAAAAACACGATTTCAGTTAATTGTAATTCAATTACTGATAAGAGTCTTGATGTTTGTCTTCAAGTACATTAACACAACCACAGAAAAAAAAACTTTTGGTTTTATGGTTTTGGATATGATATTAAGACTTGCAGGGAATAAAGAGATTTTATTGTATATGGTATAACAACGAGTTCTATTGTTGGTCGGTGTTTACACTGGGATATTACCCATGACAAATTGTTTTACGTAGGATATAAATTGTTATGATTACATTTTTTTATACAATTTCTTGAACTCGATGTTAATTCCAGCACACATGAAACAACGAAACAAGTCTTCCAGCAAAGATGTTGATGATAAAATCATCATGTTATCGGAACGATTTATTACGAGAAAATGATAAATTCATCATTATGTATTTCTTAAAATATCTTTATATTACGTAAAATTGTTGTATATAAGAGACAAAACAAAACCGACATTATTTAATGTAAAAAGTTATTAGTCTGTCCTATATTACGTATAATTTAGACTACTTTATACTCAGAGAGGTAGTAGTAACGGCAAATTACGATTCACTCCATGAGACAAATATAACATAAAGTACAAGTAAACAAATAACGTGGTTCACATATAAACTCCTTTGGTACAAATCCGTCGATCTTGCTATGAGCATGCTCCATCCATGTACAATGGCAAATACACATTGAAGCAAAAAAAAAATAAATAAATAAATAAATAAAAAAATACACAGTGCAATACACAGAATGAAACCTTAGTATTTTAACAGGTTAGAATTTTGATAAAAACAGATAATTTCTTTGAAAACACAAATTACAATTTTCCTGTCAGAAAAGTCTGACTGCTATACTGGGTAATATGCTTTGGAATCTCCGGTCAACCAGCAGCGTCATCGACCCAGTGGTTTCAAAATACATAAATACCCAAGTTATATAATGTTATGCTGTACTCTTGATTCGAGGAGTAACCTCTCATCAGCAGTAGCAAAACGCAAGACTATATTATTACATGAATAGATATTTCAAATTTTCTGATTGGTCGTTAAGTCACTTTCAGGTCATGTTAAATCATGATATTTCCATTTCTAGGCTTATTTTCTAAAAACAGACCAACAGCGGTCATATGGAATGAACAGCGGTCATGCGGAATGTGATAGTGCACGGTTTTAGCCTAATATTAGAAAACGAAAGTAGAATGACACAAGGACAATCATATTGTCTTGATTGTTCGTTTTTCATTTTAATAGCTCAATAATATATAAATGTCAATTCTTAATAAAGCCAGTAATTAATTCCACGTTTGGTTTTGATTTTGCCGTTGCGAAAATAATATATTGTTAATTTTGAGAATTTAACATATTTCAAGTATGAATATTGTGGTACTAAAGATGTTTAGAGTGCCTACTGGAAAAACAAGTTTATTCATGTAATAAATCAATTGCTGACTTTGTTTTAAGTCGCCATCGTGATTAATCAACCCTCAAAAAAGGATATTCACCTCGCCTACGACTCGGTGAATATTTCATTTTATCGGGTTATTTAAATCACGATAGCGACTTGTAACAAAGTCATTAATTGTATAATAACATTACAGTACTCGTGATAGCAACCTTAATACTTGCAGAGTACTTGAAGGAGCACTTTTATGGTTAGTAATACATGTACATGCAAACCTTTTTTAGCACAAACTGATACCTTATATCTCAAACGTCAAAGATGGGGCAGAAATTATCGCTGTCTTTTAGCACAATGTTTAAGAGAATTTGATTTTAATAATAGTATAAATTAAAAATGCTAAAATTTCATACATAAAGATGTGATTTGATTTGAGTTTTAATATTGTTATCATTATTTGAATTCATTTTTGTACAAAGGGCATTGATTTGGAAGATTTCGCATATTTTCTTGCAAAAGTGTCATTCTGTTTTAAGCTTTCATACATTCATTTTAATGTTTTATCTAATTTTGCAAATGCTAAATCAATGTAATATTGGTACATTATACAATTTACAAACGCTGGAACTCGTTGGGCGTCAGGGTGGCAAAATAAAAAGAAGAAAAAAAAAGGAAATTGAAAACAGAAAAGAAAGAAAAAAGAGAATCCTATTTGAAAACAGTTTTCTATAAAAATCCTAACTACTGTTTTAATTAAGGTCGGTACAGACTTTGGTATTGAGACATTTGCATGTCTGCCGAACGTTATCCCCACCTACACACATGTTTATTTTTGAATGATCTCTTTCCGCTGATTTTAGGATTACGCTAATGGGCTAAAATCTCAGTACATATTTTAATATTTCCGTTTCCAAATATAGAAATAAAGATATGAAGAACAATTTCGTTACAGTTTTTCCTTTGAATCAGAAGAGTAGTGGAAATAATTAAATTTCATTGAAACAAAAGAAAGAGATAAGAAACTTAAAATACTTTTACGATCATATCGACCACTTTCTCATGGATATTGATAATTGTTATTTTTGGCAATTATTATGAAAAGAAAGGTGTGCCTCTCACATGCATATCATTGGCTTCAGTTGGCTGATTTTTATACTTGTATTTTACATTACTCCTCATCTTCAGAACGTGACTGAGGTTACGCTTTCAGACAACTGTTTGGATCACATATGATTTAAAGTGCTTTAGCTTTTCAAATATACGCAATCCGAGACCGCCATGAAAATGCAAACGTCAAGAAAATTAATGACTTTTCAGTTTGGATCTGTACACCATTTCAGGTTAAAAGCAATTCATCGACAAAGACGTTGCCCCATCTTTGACGTTTGAGATATAATTTGTCGAAATGCGCATATATAGAAACTAAATTCACAGTTACTTCGGTATTTTATTATTTGCAGAGGTAGATAATTGCCTTGTTAATTGTTGTTACTAGGACCAGTAGGCAACCTTGACATATTTAATTATTCTTGTAAATAAATTAACTATGTTCGTAATTTTCTATGCTACAAAACCTTCTTGGCTAGGATGGCCGTATTTGTCTTCTGAAGGTTTGCCTTTCATCACTACAAATATTTTATTGTCGATATGAATATGATAGGGTTCGTGTACTGTCTGATATTGCAGTGCATGAGTCCCTTTATCTCTGGCGATTAACATTCACTCGTAAATGTCAGATTCTACAATAATAAAAATGTCTTTAAAATCATGCAATAAGTTTAAATCAACAACATATTGGAGTTTGATGAAATGCACTTCGATGCACAGACTGATAATGATAAAAATAGTTTTGATTTCTTGATTTTTAATTCCATAGTGTCGCATGTACAAATTACGTGCCAAATAACTCAATACCGAGCTTACTTTTGATTTGAGTCTCTGTAGACAGCCACTAAGACAACTTTTGTCTCGGTCGAAACATCTGGAACACCAATATCCGAATGATTTAAAAAACTGATACAGAACGAATAACCAATAGGATCTAATACAAATGTCAAAATAATCTAAGGACGGGGCTTTCCAAAAGAATTTGGTCACTTTTTTTTTTGCTATATATTTTATATGAAGCTGTGAAAACCATTTCTTATCTTATTTCATTTTCATGTGATACCGCGGCATTGAATAATGATTTGCTGTCAACAAAAATTTTACGTTGATTCCCGAAAACACGAAAATATAACAATTAAACTATATAAAATTACTTTTTAATACGAAATGGCTTCACAAGTGAAGCCCGAAGGCTGAACATATATTGAAAAATCATTGTCCCGATATTTTTGCACGTCTTAGTAGACAACTCCAATTAAACAACTATGCAAAACACGGAGGCGTTATAAAGACCTGCGAAAATCCATTGAAAAATAATCTGAAAAAAAAAAACAGGAAGATTGCTCCGTTTTTTTTCAGAATAAATTTTATTGAATATAATGAATCATTATAACGCGTAGCCGGACTCCTTCGTGTTTGGAATAGTAGTATGTTGGGGGTGTAGATGCACCGACAAAATATTGTTTATGTATAACAATAACAAGCCACAGGTTACGCGACCTTCATCGACAGTTAGAACTAGGACTTGTCAAGTGTGAAATCCAACCATTTCTCATGTAATTCAAAGGCTTTGTGTTAAATTATAAGCAATTTTTAAGAGAAATTTGATTCTCCATCTTAGCACACCAAATCAAACGGGACAGGATAGGGGAAGTTCATACGTAGTAATTCAAGCTTAGAGTTATTGAGATTTGAAGTTGTCTTTTCCTGCCTTGTGTTAGTTTCTATTATTGTCATGTCAGGTTAGCTGTCTGTTTTATTGTAGTCTAATTGGTTTATTTTTGCGGCAAGATTTTATTTGCGTTTTTGGTGGAAACACTCATTCGTATTCTGCAGCTTGTTTAATGGTGGTTTCAGAGTTTGAATAACTTAAAAACAAAAATACTGTTAATTAAGTTTCTGCAAATGAAATTTTTATCTTTAGAGCGACTAAATAACTTTTTTTTGGTCTAACACCGAATTACTACAGTCCAGAGACAAACGACATGTGGTGATAAATAATATTACTATAAAGTACCGTATTTTTGCAGAAGACCATTTCGAAATCCTGCACATCAGGTTATCAATAGCTTAGAATATTATTATGAACAATCTAACCAAAAATTAGGCCAAAATTGCCTAAAGCCGCAGCTTTCCAAGGGGATTCCTTTGTTGTGTACAAAATTTTCTGAAATTTTAATATTCAAACGTATCCAAATAAATAACGTTTTGTCTACCACAAAAGTCCTGGACTTCTAGGGATATGAATGCACTCCGGGATTGACAGTACAGGCATCGAGCCAGTGGTGGAAATAAGTAAATACCGAAGTTTCTGCAAATTAAGTTTCTTCAGAGAGAAATTTCGCGACTCTCTCTATAACATTGTTTCAGATTTTAAGGAATCCAATTCTTCCAGTCGGAAGTTTGCAAAAAAATGTATTTTTTTAAATGTCAGTACTTACAAGACAAGGAGAAAGAAACTTTCCGAGCAATGTATTTTTTACTTGTACTACACATTTCTTGTGTTACAGATCTTTGGATTGCTTTTTCTAGTTATAAGTCTGAAAGGAACATGGTGTATTTCTAATGCAATGCTACATTTATAGTCAAGGTAGTTAGATCCAAATAAAAATTTCAGACTGAATTTTTTATTATATATAAAGTAGGTCTTAGTCCATTTGTTAAAAAAAAATGAAATAAAAATGATATGTCACCGATCATCTTTTCCTGTTATCAGGCTTAGAAAATAGGGCCAAATTCAGTATTTTTCAGCAATATTAACAAAGAATATATAGGACACTTTGAGAACATAACATGCTTATTATTTAGCTTTCATATGAAATAGATTTCAGATATATTTTTTAAAGATTTTTTGATACACGTCAGCTCTATCTTGAGCTTAAAAATCTATATGTCACCGTTTGATTAAGACAGCTATTTTATATAGTTAACGAAATAGACAATATTTACAGGAAAAGGGAGATAATTCGCGGGAAAGTGTGTGTCAATGTACATTGTATCATGATGTCACAGTGAAAACGCCAACAAAAGAATATTCCGGCTTGAAAATCAAGTCAATGCCGCATCCGACTCGCAAATGTGCTAATCGAATTCGCCGTGTATTATTGTCGAACTACATTAATCTATATTCATAACAAGAAAACATTATTTATGATCATTCTTCCTTTGGATAGACCTTTGTAATTGTTGGATTGGTATCCCACTACAGTAAAGATCCGGGGTCGCATTGTTTTTACCCTGTCCGACTGTCTGTCTGTCTGTCCGCAACTTTAATCTGTATGGCTCATAACTTTTAAACCAGATGTGATAGGACCTTCATATTTGCTATGTGTATTGATCATGTGAAGCAGAACACCATTATGCAAATGTCACTAAGGTCAGGTCAAAGATGAAGGTCACATAGGTCAAAAGGTCAAAATCTAGATTTTGCTATAGCTCGTTAATTACAATTGCTAGAGGCTTGATATTCTATATGAGAATAGATCTAATAAAGCGTAACACAAATCCGCCAAATATTTTAGGTCAGACCAAAGGTCAAGGTCACTGAGTGCAAATTTGAAAACTTAAACAAAAACATTAACATTGCCTATATTGGTATTTGTCATATGAAGCTAAACACCATTTTGCAAATTTTACTTAGGTCAGGTTAAAGGTCAAGGTCACAGAGGTCAAAAGGTCAAAAAATAGATTTTGCTATAGCTCGTTGATTGTAATTGCTATAGGCTTGATATTCCATATGTGAATAGATCTAATGAATTTTAGTACAAATCGACCAAACAAAAACATTTCAGTCAGACCAAAGGTCAAGGTCACTGAGTGCTCATTTGAAAACTTTAACATTGCCTATATCTTTCCAACCAGATGTGATAGGTCCTTCATATTTAATCTGTATATTGGTTATATGAAGCCGAACAGTATTATACAAATTACACCTAGGTCAGGTCAAGGTCACAAGGTCAAGGTCACAGAGGTTAAAAGGTCAAAATCTTGATTTTGCTGTAATTTATTAATTATAATTGCTAGAGGTTTCATATTCTAAATGTGAATAGACCTAATAGAGCTTAGTACAAATTCACCAAAAATTTTTGGTCAGGTCGAAGGTCAAGGTCACTGAGTGACAATTTGAGAACTTTAACATTGCCTATGTCTCTTTTCAACCAGATGTGAAGGACCTTCAGATTTGGCCTGTATATTGATCATATTAAGCTAAATACCTGTATGCGAATTACATTAAGGTCAAGGTCACAGAGGTCAAAAGGTCAAAATCTAGATTTTGTGTTTAGCTCGTTAATTACGATTGCAAGAGGCTTGATATTCTATATGTGAATAAATATAATGGAGCTTAGTACAAATGTCTACTTAACCTTAATGTCTAGTGATTGCAATTTTAGCATTGATTTTGTATTGTAGACATGGTTGCTAGCGGGGGCATAGTGTTTCACAAACACATCTTGTTTCATTTTCGGTTATTTCATTCCTGCTTGAAACACAAAAAGGGTTCTATTCACGAATTCCCGGATTCTCCGACTTCGAGGTGACCATATTATCATTCAACGGTTGTGGCCTTTGTCAACAGCTGAAATACATTTTTTGGCCATAAAATATAATTCTATTCTGGGCAATCATTGCTATTATATTTTTCTAAAGAATATTTTGCTTTATTTTATTTTATTTATTATTTTTTTGTACACAGGATTATGCCAGTATTTTTTATTGGTATATGGGATATTTCAGCCATAGTTGAAGTGGATATCCCATGTGAGAGATGTATGACATCGATACATAGGGAATAATACATGGCAAAATCCGTATCACATGGCATATCATCCCGAGTTACCAATATCAGCCCGAGGGCCTCAGGCCCGAGGGATGATATTGGTCGAGGGATGATTTGGCATGTGATACGGATTTTGCCATGTATTAATACAGTTTATCATATATTTAAACAAAGGACTACTTTTAATCCCAAAAATGCTGCCAAAAATTAAAATTGGTGAAAGAAAATGCATGTATTTTGGAGAAGAAAATTTCAAAATAGGCGGAAAGTACTGTAGGTGGTTGGAATAAAATCTAACATGTAAAGGGAAAAGTTTTGCTAGTTTTTTAAACAAATCCTCACAAAACAAAACAAAAATCACCAAAAAAATTTTTTGTTACCTACCAAAAAATTTTTTACTCCCCTCCCAAAAAGAAAATTTTTTGCCCCCCAAAAAGTTTTCACCTTCAATTTTTTTTTAACCCAAAATTACCCCAAAAAAATTTTTGTTACCTACCGAAAAAATTTTACCCCCAAAAAATTGTTTTTGTCCCCCCTAAAATTTTTTTAACCCCTAAATTTTTTTACCCCCAAATTTTTTTTTAATAAATAAGTCAAAATTGAAAAAAAAGTTTTTTTTTAGAAAAAGGGTATGATACAGGGCTAGCCATGCGATAAAGGGTGTGTGATAAAGGGTAAGCAATGCGATAAAGGGTATGCGATAAAGGGTATGACGTCATAGTGTGAATACGGAATGAAAGTCATGCACTGTATCACATATTCAGAACGTCTGTATTTATTACTAAACATATGATAAATTTAAGTTATGGTGTACTTGTTATTGAGAGAATGATTATTATTGTAATTTCCAAAGGATATTCTGACCATTCTCCTTATAATGCCCATATCTCAATGATTTTTTTATGCAGAATTTTCTTGCAATTAACTGGATAAGTGTCCTTTGGTTGTTTATATGTTACCATTGTCATCTGTGAGCCTTTTTCTTCTGGCAACGGGTGTCAGCAGTTGTAAGAGCACTTTGCCAGTTTATTTTATGTTTGTCGATAACCCCACACCCATGACAAAAGGATACATGTAGCATTGTTCGAAATTTAGCAATGAGTTCCACTCAAACTGGTGCTAGTGATCGTCTTGAACTTGCCAAGAGGTATGATCCAAGCTCATTGTTAACTGCTTCATGGCGACTTCAATATGAACAACAATAAAAATGTTGTTCCATTTCTTGGTATAATCATGTATTTTTAAAGACTTTGTCACATGTGCATTCAGTACTCCAACTCCTTTCATTGTTCATTCCATGCTATAGTACGTTGGGTAGTAGGAAATAAAAAAAATATCGAAGTATAGCGTAACTATAAGATTAGTTTCTGCATATGTAAGTGTCTTTCGGGAATATGGAAATTCGGAATAATATTCGGTACATCATAACTTCTGGCGACATTGATATTAATATTTAAAATATATGAGACGGTGATGACATTTACCCCATTTCCTTTCTTTTTCATATTCCATAAAAAGTAGCCAAACTTTCCATATAACAAAAAGAAAAGTCTTCTATTGTCTCATGTCGCGACATGCCTTGTTAACGGAAATGACAAAAACAATTTGGAAGACGTCATACATAAACAACATGTAGTTTTAATTCATAACCTGCGTCACCGTCAGTGAATTTTCCATCCAAGTAGATATAAGATGCTCTCGGGATTGTCTTATACTCTTGAGGATGAAAATCCTATTCGATATCGCGCCAATATTTTATATCAAATTTCATCCATAGCAGATATAGAAATTATATTATGTTTGAACATTTGACAAAACGAAACCAATATGTAAACAAAAATTATTCGATATTAATTGAAAGTCCAAGGCAAAATGACAGTTAACATGCGGACTATGAAGCAATAAAACAAATCACAACAGTTATTATTTTTTTTTTCGAATACATGTGATGGTCACTTATTTTTATGGGAGTTCACAGTCAGTGCTTTAGTTTTTTGTGTTGTCTTGTTAAATTTTTGTGTTGCCTTCGTCAGTAATGTTTGTGGTACTGATTTGTCCTTGTCCATGTTTGAATACTTAAGTGATTACAAAAAATGTTCAAAATTTCACCTTGGTATACTGTTTGGGGTTTAGAACAGTTACACGTACCATTGTTCTCAATTGGTTTTGTCTCAGGGTTAGAAAATGACAATAACCTATCAGTCACCTAACAGATATTTCAAAACATATGCATCACTGACCGTGTGACGGGTACTGTATACAAAGCAGGACAACAGAGCAGGACATGCTTACCCTTCCGGAGCACCTGATGTCACTCTGTTTTTGAGTGTTCACACTGCTTAGTTTTCTGTGTTGTGCATGTAGTATTTGTGTGTTTTGTAGGCATGTAGTGTCTTTTGTCTTCCGTCTTCTGGTGTTCTTGCTTTTGCCTTGTCTCTGGACTTTGATTTATATAATCTTGTGCTTTGTTCCTTTGGTATTTTACTGTCGTTGTTTTAGACCCATCGACAGAGTGTTGGAATGCTTTGTACATGCATCGTTTGATTTTATATCAATTTTGTCTGAATAGTTTTTAATTCTGATATAGAGTTCGTCTTTATATTTTCTTCATCAGTTTTCGACGACTTCTGAAGTCCTGATCATTGGAACATTACGCCCTTGTTGCTTTTATTATTTGAAAGAGACTTGGCGTTTGTTTTCAGTACTGAAAAAGGTGTGCAAATTTTTAACATTATCCTTTGATGTTTTTCAGCTTGTACCCCTGGAGAAGAATGTCAAAGAATGTGTTCCGAAAACTGTATGATAAGATGCAGTGACTCTGGAATTTGTTATGGCGGGTGTCGTCACGGCTGGAAAGGTTCAAGTTGCGACCAAGGTATTTATATATTTAAACACTAAGTACCATTTATGATTTATATGGAACCAAATAAACAATGGAGCACAAATTGTTAAGGACAAAATCACAAGCCCTTTATGATATCTTTCATATAAGCGATATAAGTACCTTGAAAAAAAATTGCTCAACAATCGAATGATACAGAATTACAAATGCTTGATTGGATTGTCATTGTTCTTTTTACGTTTTTATTAACTGAAAGGTCTTTCACGATGAGCTTGCGCAACGTCATCTCCACTGGCCATGGATTATGCTCTCCTTCTTTCTGCGTCACACTTGGCAGATGTAACCACTTTTTGAAGACTGCAATTCATAATTTTAATTTGTTGCTGGTAAACTTAGCTGGCATCAAATTAGACTGCTTCATTCAGCTTTCTATATATAATATAACAACTTGAATATGATGTACATTAATTTTTTTGATTTCGTAAAATTCACACGATTTGTGTTGTTTCTTTACTTTCTGAAGCTACATTTCCTTTAAGTTAAAATATTTTGCATTGTCACATTACTAGATGTCACAAATGATATTTATTATTTGCTATGAATAAAACTGAAATTATATTTCAAATGCAAATAATTTGAACTTTGTGTATTCAAAAATGCGACTAGTTCTGCCAGTGGTTAAGAGGAGAGGAAAGGATCTTGACCATTGGCTGGCGGAGATGGCGCAATGTCGTCTGCGAGGACCTGTACATTCTAGTACTCAATTTATTTGTAAGGGGTAAAGATGAAATGATCAAACTCCGTGTTATGGAAGTAACATGACTAGAACTTCAGACCACCCTATACAAATATTAATGAAATATAACATTTCTATCAATAAGTGTGGTCAAATTATCAACTTTTCGCCGTTTGATAATTAAGGACACCTTACTGGTCAAGCTGAGCTTACAGCAAAAGTGAGGAGACAAAAACATATCCTGATATTCAAATGCAATGAAAAAATAACAGAAAGATTTGAATGAGTTTTTATTTGTTGACGATAGCGTATCAGTAAAAGAAACGATGACTGAAGAATTAATTGATATGAAGCAGATATGTCAGGGATCCGAAGTCAGGAATTGTAAAAATAAACGCCATGAAGCAAAGAACATTGATTGCTCCAGCCAGCAACTAATTGATATCAGACAACATACATCGTTAAAAAAATAACATTATTGCTAAAGCCGGTGTTAAAAATCGATTTGAAAAAGAAAATATTTTATTGACAATGCAAACTGGACAACGGTGCTATTAGCATTTTTCTTTTGCTTTATATTTGGGATTTTTTTCCACTGTATACCCTTTAGTAAATATACAATGTAATACCTTTTTGACTTTTCAGAATGTGATGACTACTCTTACGGACCAAACTGTGGGAAAACGTGCGGACATTGTCGGAACGATGAAGCATGTAATGTTCAGACTGGTGTTTGCAGTAATGGGTGTGTTGCAGGTTGGAGAGGACAGATGTGTAATGAATGTATGCACTTGTTGATATTTGTCTATTATATAACATAAGAAAGAAAACAGATGCCTTAACCATGGCAAACGAGATAATTGTTATGAAACTAAGGTTCACATAAGAAAGGATATCTACCAAATGAGATGATTTTATATCTCTTTTATCTACAGGGTTGAATTCCGTTGTTGTTATTTATTTTTGTTATGTATAAAACAGGACATATATATGAGAGAGTTTGATAATCTGACTACAGTTACAGAAAAAATATACGATTGATCAAACGCTTGTTAGTGTTCTATCTTTTCTTAAGTTATAGGTCAAATGCAAACTACCTCAAGAGCCATTCCCAAAACCCGTTTTTATTTTTAGTAAAACTGTACGAGTTTTTATGATTTATGTTGTATTTAATATTTCAACTTTTTGATAATATATTATTACGTAATTAACTAAGTTGAGCGTAGAAAAACGCTTTATTTTCATTTAATTATGTTCAGATTGAGGTTTAGAACTGTCACATAAAACATATTTTAATTTCAAAACTGTCTTGCAAATGGGTATCTTTAATGTGTTAAACAGATAAGCGGACAGAATTAATGATAAAACCATGGAATTCGGTATTAACTATCTGATTATGTAGCAGGCGTTGACAGACTGGACACTTCCCTGAAATAGTTTACACGTGAGGATTTTGGCACTTAATATATGTTTTACTTAATACGTGATTAGCAACATGATGGAAATTCATATTAATTTTATTTCATTATCTGTCAGAAATTTCTATTTTGAATCCAATGAATATGGTTTATCAACTGAATTTATCTCTCCCCAAATTATTCAAATGTTTTATGACAGCGTTAAATGGGTTACAATGTCAACTAATACATCTGCACTTTTGACATTGTTTTTCTTGCTGTAACTATAGAAATCCCTTAAAGCCTTAATTACATTACTGAAATCACTAAGAAAAGCCAGAGCATTTTACATATAGTGACCCCAAGAAAAATAAAAGACATTCAGCGATACTCTGGAAGATTGTGGCATGCGATTTTAATTTTCGGCCATTGTGGGTGTTTCCTGTTATTTCTCCTACATTGATAACTCATTTCAATAATATAGGACTGTATCCCCATTGAGTCACATACTATTTCTTCTTATTAAGCTGTCCTTCAATATAATTTTAGCTTGTCCTGCTTTTACGTATGGAATTGACTGTTCCGGGAGATGTGGTTTCTGTAGACAGGGGAAGAAATGTAATCTGATGACAGGTACATGTAGTTCAGGTTGCAGACCAGGTTGGACAGGAGATAAATGTGACAGGGGTAAGGATATGAGTTTTATTAAAATAATTTTCGGTCTTTTTATACAGCCGCTTCATATGTCTTTAATGTCCAAGGCTATCGAATCTTTAATTCATGAACACTTAATTATTAAGAATTTGCAAACTAAATAAATACCCTTTACTGTATCTTTTTACATGGACCTTGTGGTAAAGAATTATAGAATAAATATGGAATATAGGACGTTTATTTTCTTTTACGGACTTCACCATGTTTAGTATCAAATGTGCCCGTTTTGCGGGTTTGATTCGTTACGCCGTGATAAACTCCGGATCAGAAACAATAGGTCTTATATTTCTTCTATTGGTAATTCGGGATAAAAAATTGAAATAATCTGAGATTTCAAATGTGTTGTTTAGTGCCAAAAGAATGTGCAGTTTTATACAATTTGCATTGATAATATGGCGCATATGAAGACAAACAAGTAGTACCAACGCAGAGCAACCCGCACGTGTTCTCTTAACAGTGACCTAATATTTGTTTTTGTATTAAGGCCTTTTTCGTGGTACTTACATTATCGGCCACTGTAGATCAAAGGAAATTACCAATAAAATAAATCCAACAAGTAAAAACGTAGTTGTTTTTTCTCAACCCGTTTTATTTAACCATTTCCTTTTCTCTTTCAGAATGTGACTCGGGTTGGTTTGGTATGGATTGTGCCTCTAGATGTGGCCGATGTGATGTCAACAGAACTTGTCACCATGAAACAGGACACTGTAAGACTGGCTGTAGGGATGGGTGGATAGGATCAAAATGTAACAGAAGTAAGTTATGTTCAGAATTGGAAACGTCTTGACGGATTCAAGTATTAAAACATCATTGATTATTTTACGAATTGTAATTTTGTGTGTCTCTTTACATTCTATCAGATCGTCTAAAAGTAAAAAAACTTAATGAAGTCTATAATTAATGACCTTAACTTTAAATGTATAGTTTCATTTAGAATAGCAAATGTTACATTCTTATGCTAAAAACGTATGCACCAGTTAAACTAAGTTTGAATTTTCTCTTGTTATAATAGTGTGTCCACCTGGTAATTACGGAAAGCATTGTCAGTCACAATGTGGACGGTGTAATAATGGAACTTGTCACCACGTGACAGGTAGATGTGGGACAGGCTGTGCTCCAGGGTGGCAAGGAGTAATGTGTCAACATAGTAAGTTTACTATTTTTGGTAACCGAAAGATTGAAATCTCTCTACCGAAATGTTCTGACATATTTGCCAAAATTAACAATGAAAGGATATGGAGTAAATGCACATGAGACAAAGTCTCTACAAATACATGGTAAAACCAACCAATGGATCAACGCTTGCATTGGTGTTCTTCATCCTGAAGTCACCGTGAGGCCTTCAACAATAAGCTTCGCTCATACCTCATAGTAAGTTCAATACGGCCCCTAGCACCGGTTTGACCGTAATTCATTGCTAGTTGTCGACCAATGTCACATCCAAGTCTTATTTAGTCCACATGCACATATGCATGATTTTGATTCTTTATATCGACTTCTATTTTTTATAGACGTAAGTGAGAACCGAACCGTCATTCTAAAACGAACAATCCAAGGATAATGGCAACATTGCAAAAACAAAGAAACAAAGACACTACATGAGCACGACACAGAAAAGAAAAATGAAGACACAAACATACACAAAAATGAACATTACGGACCCAATAAATCAGGTGCACCGGTAGAATATTGCTGCGGTCAAGCAAGTGGCAAAACTTTCAATTTACCGACATTAGAATTTAAACTCCCACGCTCTCAAGCTTTCACACTAACCATCGTACAAAGACAACATTGTATACATTTGTCAGGTTTTCACGTCTGATATATCTACAGTGTAGGCATTTGACATCGATGAATCTAACACATTGTGTAAGCTTGGGGTGTTAATCTTGACTTCATTACATTCAAAGTTTTGCCACTTCCTTGACCGCGGCAATAAACATCTTCTGCCCTAACAGTCGCCGTGTTTTACATGTCAACTCTGGTAGTTAAGTCAAATTAGGCAGAGGAAAAACAAACTTCAATGGCAAAGAGAAAGATCTCTTGTCATCTGGAAAACAGATTTCCCATAGCGGTCCACACAGATTGTAATGTCGACCGAAAAATTTCTGTAGTGATGACTTCAAGTTATGGGTAATATACCTTTGCCTAAATAGCCTATTTGTAAGCAACCGAGCTCTATCAAAGTATTCGCTGTATCGACCACAGGCCCTTGAGTAGCGAATGAGTTGGGAAATGTAACCTCCATATACCGGTGCCTTTGGAATGTTGCTAAAAAGAAAAGGGAAGTTGACTATTGGAAAAGAGAAGTCATTTATTTTTTTTTGTTGTTGCATCAGTTGCTATTGTAAGGCTTCATTAGGCACTTTCGCGAACAATTTTTAAAAGAAACACCATTTAAGAAAACATTATAATGTGAAAGTTTTTTTTAATATTAGGCATACTTTTCTATCTATAGAATGTAGTAATGGGACATATGGGTTCGGCTGTAAAAGTCAGTGTGGACATTGTCGGAATGGAGAAGAGTGTGATTCAGTTAGTGGCAGATGTACATTAGGATGTGATCCAGGTTGGCAAGGACTCAGATGTCAGCAAAGTAAGTATATTTTGACTATTAACATACATGTGTTAAGAACATACACCCAGTAGTTTCCATTATACCTGTATGAAGGCTTAAATGGTAGGTTACCGATGATATGTAACTACTTAGAATAATACCGAACTTTGATTTCAGATGTTTATTTCGATAACTTTTATCTTTTCAGTGCATATCAACTCATAAAATATTAATCGAAATATGTGTAAAAGCTGATAGAGAATAAATAACCAATAGGATCTAAATGGAAAGCCAAGATCAGCTAAGGACAGAGCTATGCACGATGGAGATACATTTTTGTACTCCTTAGGCTGAAACAAAATTTTCTAAATAGGAGACTTCAGTGGTAACTATTGATGTTTTAGTACTTTGCAAAGGATTGAAAAAATATTGCGGGACAAGTTAGGTAAAGGTCAAAGGAACAATGGTAACACTACTTCAACTAAACAGTTTTGCTGTCACATTTGCAACAATATACCAGTTTATCTTTAAACAATAAGCGATTGCTACAGCATAGTTTAAACATCAATTTAGTTTCTAGTTTATAATTTTCTAAGTGAAAGGAACACCATCTTAGCTGATGCTGCGAAAATTTATCAATTAAAATAAAAAAAAATTAATCTAAATCTTTCGGCTGTTTTTACATTACATGGAAATCGGAAAGATATATTTAAGCAAATTGTATACACGACAGAATGGCAATAATTGACACACTAGTTTATTCCATCATCTTGAATAATTTACAAAGGTTCATTTTATGAAGTTTATTTATCTTTAAATTCAACCAAAATGGCGTTTCACTGGCATTTAAAGATCCCACAAAAATCGAAAAGTGAAAAAATGCATTACACTTACCATCATTTTATGTACACAGATTGTAGCCCAGGATACTATGGTACAGCTTGTGTGTATAAATGTGGATTCTGTGCTTCCAGAACTACCTGTAATATTACAAATGGAGTATGTGATGATGGATGTGAAACTGGTTTTACTGGTCTTAGATGTCTCGACGGTAAGTCAAATCAATATGAAATTCAGTTCAGTATGCGCTTTCAAAACGTACTGTTATTCTGTGAAATATTGTACGAGTGAATTGTCAACCTAAAAGACAAAAGTTCTGGCTATTAACTTTACTTCTGTATTCCACCTTTGTCTCACATAAAGAATAAAATATCAATAAAAAATAAATAACGAAACTGCTGTATATTTTAGATCTGAGGATGATCATTCTGACAACTTATGTCTCATATGAAAAAAAATGAAAGAGACCAAAGAAGCTCAACAGGACCGAAAAGTACAGAATGCCAAAATCAGTTAGGGACAGAGCTTTGAACGAGAGAGATGCTCAACTAGTGTCTCAACACTAACTTATTAAAAAGTCTTCCAGGATATTTTGATATATTTAGAACAATTTGAAGTAAATGATTTTGAAATAAAACATAAAATGTGGACAAAAATTGACGGGTTCAGAGCGAATTCTAGTCTGGAAACAAGTACTGGGTATAGTTTACGTAACAAAGAAACTCATATATTCATATAATGAACCAAAGTTAGAAATCTTCTATTTAGAACTTTTTTGTTTGATTAGTTCTATATAAATGTTAAGCTTCTATACTTTGCTATTTTATGCATTTCACTGGGATTTCAAATTTGCCATTTCCTGTATTTTACAGAAACCGGCGATCAAGCCAGGATGGATATGAAAACTTTAATTGTTCCCGTATTGGTATCATGTATAGTGGTACTTGTGGTACTGTTCACAGTAACTCTAATATACTTTGTCTTTATAAGACCACGGCATGGAAGACTATTTAGTAGATTTTACAGATTGACAACGGTCAGTATCTTTGTAGTTATTGTTCATAGTCACTTTGCTATACTTTGTTTTAAAAGATTATTGCATTGAAGCCTCAAATAAAGTAAATTTCACAGATTTACAATGGCAAGTGTCATCTTTGAAATTTCACAATAAAATTTGTTATGTTTTATTTATTTTAGCTATGCTAGACTTTTCTTTAAACATTTCAATATCAAAATTTCATAGAACTTGTTGAAAACTAAGCTCAGTCCTTAGCTAATTTTCGTTTTTTCGTTTTCATGACATTGATTATTTATTTTCTATCAGCTTGTTTACATCATCCAGTTATTGGTTTTCCAAATGTTTTCATTCGATTTGAAGAGACATAAGTAATTGAAATTAATTTGGGTATTTAGTTATTGCAAAGAAAAAATAAAAAAAAGGCAAGAAATTTTCTGCCCTTATGATATAATGAAAGCCGGTATAATACTATAATATACTATTTTATTTGGCCTTAGCCATGATACTTTTAATGTAATGAAATGATATTTCATATTCATTTCAGAGAAGTCAGCAGGATCCAGAAAACCACATTTACGAACAAGTTGTATGTGGTCCATGGGAACTCAATAAATATAATTTAGTACTTACGAATGAGAAATTGGGAACAGGTCAATTTGGTTTGGTTAAAAAGGGATTCTTCAAGAAAGACAGGGATCATAGAATTCCAGTGGCAGTAAAATCCTTAAGAGGTAAAGATGAAATACTAGTAAAACACTTGATATTTCTTAATATATAACAATAGTCACGTAACTTAATTTCTTTCAATACTGGTTATATTTTAGAATACAAAAGTTGCACAAAAAACAGTAAATTTTGTGATGCTGTGATAATTGTAAAATGAATGAATTTGAAACTGAACTTTTGTATTATGATATCACAATTCAACTTAGATGACTTGAAACGTTGACCCAACTTTTTTTCCAACGATATGATACGTCTTTTCTTTGTTGACTCTCATCTTGATTTTTTAGTATCATTGACATATTATATTTTAACAGACAATGCTTCTGAGAAAGACAAGAATGATTTCATGAATGAACTAAACATACTGAAAAAGGTTGGACAACATCCGAACGTCGTGTGTTTGGTCGGAGCATGCCATATACAGGGTAAGTTGAATGGATATATTTCCATCAAATTCTACTTGTAATCTTTTCATCGACAAAATCTTGTATTAAAGTACGTAATTGAATTGATATACAGATCTTTGTAATACAAATATTAATACTTGAATAAAAAATAAAAATAAAGAGATTATAATCTTGGTACATAAATAAATGGTTAGTTAATGGTTATTTGTAGTTAAACATGTTGTAAATTTATTTCAGGGACAATGTATCTTGCTATGGAATTCGTAAAAAATGGAGATTTAAGAACTTACCTTAGAAAGCAAAGAAAAGCAAAACATAACTTATATGCTAATACCAAAATCATTTCACCAGTACAACAGACCATGCTTCTAAAATTCGCCTTTGATGCTGCTTCTGGTCTGAACCATTTGGCAGAGAAACAAGTAAGATCTTATGGTGGCTTTGAGTTGTTATTGCTCCCCTTTGGGTCGTTGTCTCTTTGACACATTCCCCGTTTCCCTTCTTTTTTCTAAGTTTATATATCTGCAAAATCATTGATTAATTATTGGATTAAATGGGCTTTTTGTTGTCAAGAATGATTACAGCAGAAAAGAAACAGCGGTTTGTATGCGAGTCAAATATTTTACTCCTTGATTGCTAAACATTTCTGAGCATTTGGTTTTTAGAAGTGGTGATATATTCGGATTTATACAAGATAAAAGAATTGCATGTGAAATTTTACAAACATATTAGCATAGTTAAACTGCGATGAAAGCTGTATTTAAGCATTCATACATTATATGATTTTTTTAGTCCTCACAATTATGCGTTTTAAGTTATTCCTGTCCTCAATTTTAATTCACACTTACAATTTTACAGATAATACACAGAGATCTGGCTGCCCGTAATGTTCTTCTTGATGAGAATTTAACAGCAAAAGTCGCAGATTTTGGTTTGTCGAAACATGAAGACACCTACGTAAAAACATCAAATGTAAGTTTATAATATTACCTTTGTGTACAAGTTTCAAAAGCTGTCTATCAATTTTAGTTGAACCTAAGGAAAGGTTTAAACTGTTAAAATAGAATAAACTTAATATATTAAGTTTGGTGGTGATCACCTTTATGATAAAACCGGGAAAAGGTAGACAACAGTAACTAATTTATTAATTATACTAAGTACTTTTTTTCTTAATTAATATTTACCCTTTTATGCAAAAAAAGAAGAAAAAATGAATCCTGATATCTTGCATAATTTGATATACAAGTACAATACTGTAGCATAATTTATGTCAAACAATTGTTCGTTTAAATGCATCCCTAAAAATACTCCCTTGACATTCCGAACTGTATGGTTTGTATTAATTTTCTGTAATAATTTTCTTTCAGACTAGAGTGCCCGTTAGATGGATGGCTCCAGAGTCATTGTTCAATGCATTATATACAACTCAAAGTGATGTGTAAGAAATTAATTTAGTATGAAATGAATTATATCTTATTTCATCATCTATGCAAAAGTACGGTACAGAGGAGTAGAAGATCAATATTCAAGTCTTATTATTAGTTAACTGCTAAATATCGAACTTACTGTTAATTTTGTTTCTACATATGGCCATTTCGACAACTTATGTCTCTTCAGTGCAAGTAAAATCTAAACTTTCGGAAGATTGTTAACTCAAAAATGTATAAAAACTGACAGAAAACAGATAACAATATGAAATAATCGGAAAGCTAAACCAGCTAAGGACAAAGCTCTAAATACACGATTCTGAGAAAAAAAAACGGACATATTCAAATGAACTACGTGAGGGTGGAGCCGAGTGCAATCGACGGAGTGTACATCTCCTTCTGTACACGAATCATCCGTCATACCGTTTATAAAGTGTATGTTCAATGTAAAATTTTCCAAAAATACTAAATCTGTCACGGCCTGGGGAGATTTTCATTAGATCTGTAGGTGAAAATAGGAATTACCGAAAAAAAAAATTTTGCTTTCCTTATAACTTAAAGGGCTAAATTTTAACCAATTTGTAAATGCAAATATCTTCTGCACTGTCGCGAGTGGAGAAGAGGAATTCATATTTCTTACATTTATTGAAATCTTATGATTGAGTAAAATTTGTCTTTGTTATAAGGTAATAATAAAAGATGCATTTGTGTTTAGTTATGTTTAGCTTTGTTGAGAACAAAGAGTGAACTTTCTTACAGCTTACTAGGTTCAATGCATGAGGAAATATCACATTTGCGCTTATAGGTTCAACGACTTCGTCCTTATGTATCTGCTTCCCTCCAAGCTAATATACTACCGATATAGACATAGATTACGTAATTACAAACAAAAGGTAACAGTAAACTCCTACAATTTCCAAAAATTACAATCACATGCCACAACTAACAAAGAAACTGCACAAGAAAAACACAATTCTAAAATGGCTCTTGTTAATCGTCAACCAGTATAATACTCGATAACCATACATTTCGCACATGCGCAAATGGTATCGGAATTTGAGTAAACGGGATGAAAAACAACGATGTCTTTACTTCTCTTCGTCTTAAGTTTATAAAGAAAATAAAGGTTAAGAACAGTTTTTAACTAAATCATGCCATTCAGACACGTAAATGTGTATTGTTTTGCTTTCGACTTGAATTTTGAACTTGCATCTGTTTGAAAACGTCAGATTGTGTATTGTNACGTCATAAACACAGACAGCAATGGAGACGGGAAATCCGACTTCTCTTAGGTCGCTTCAGAATGGAAAATTCCATTTTCTGTCATATTAGAATCGAAATAATTCATGGCAGGTATATGGTTATTGTCATTTAACCATGGGCTGGACCTTTATATTCGTAAATTTAACCCCTCGCTGACGCTCTGGGTTAAATTCGAATATAAAGGCCCAGCCCATGGTTAAATTTCCAATAACCATATACCTGCCATGAATTATTTCTTAAATGAAAGACAAGATACAAACCCAAACAACGATAGGAACTAGGGTTACTAAGTAGTCGTACTTGGTACCGGCACTAGCAAAAGTATATTTGTTAATACTGTGTAGCTATAAGACCTGGTTCATTGAGTATTAGAAGTACTATTTTCTTTTCAGATGGTCTTTCGGAATTTTACTGTGGGAAATAGCAACATTAGGAGGCACGCCATATCATGGTCTTGATACACAACAAATGTGCAATTTACTGAAACAAGGATTCAGAATGAGACGACCAGAAAATTGTGATCCTGCTTTGTAAGTTCTGTCTTGGAGTTTTATTTAAAGGAAGCGTATTCAATTTTAATGCATGAAATCTAAATATTCTTCATTAAGCATATTATTTGATTTTAATGCGTACTTACAGGTACGCCATGATGCTTCAGTGCTGGAATGGGAAACCAGAATGTCGACCATGTTTTTCGGAACTGATGATGAGGCTACAAAGGATGTTAGATGATAGTCAGGTTAGTGCCTCGATTTGTGATTTCCTTTTGTTTCCGATGTTGTCCTTTTAACTATTTTTTTGGACTGATTGTGCGTTTTAGCTTACTCTTTTGTAATTGTCACCTTTAAAACTGTCGTACATGAATAACTATTAAAATATTTTTGTAACGACAAATGGTAACAATTTAACAAAACATTGTGTTATCGTTACATTTGTGATTTTGAGCATTTATTGTAATACGTTAAATCGGATCATTTGATCTAAAACACAAAAAACAAACGTATCGATTGTAAATAAACCAGCACAAGATACAAATATATAGGCAAACGAATATTGGAATAACAAATAAAAACAATAATCTACAAAGTCGTCACAATAGGCAAAACTGGGTACTGGATCGCCTATTGTTTGCCCGATGAAATAGTCAAATATATGGCCAAAGAGAGATTTTACTATACGAGACAAAAAGTTAATAGATTCGAGAAAATCCGACTTAAATATAAACCGGGACTAAATTATCAGGTGTCCTGGAAGGTTAAGTGTGACGGATTCAGGTATTGAAATATATATAAATACCCTTTAATTATGATATTTTCAGAACTGACCTTGATAAACTCTTCCGTACAAATATGGTACACCATTGTGTAATGTCACTTGTTCTGCAAACAAACTATGAAGTAGATTTTGTCATGTATTAGGGTTGAACAAATGTCATTTTCCAATTTATTTGTACTAATTGACAGAAATAAAACGGAAATAATTGTAGCTGTATACTTCAAGTCAAAAGTTATTATTTTTCTTTTCAGGTGTACATGAATATAGAAATAAACGAAGGAAATCATTATGCTGAAATTAAGTGATATTCGATATAACGTCATTTAGAGTTAGAACAACATACTTCCGATAATCTGAAAATGGCAGCTTGAAACTACAGAAGTGAGAACAGATAGGTCATTTGCACCATCGAACATTCACTGTTTGTAGACATTTGTGAATTTTGAACCACGCAAAGTTAAGCATATTAATTGCTTATACTAGAGCATTTTATCTATTTGACACGACGAAAATAATCATGTTGGTTAATATGCACTTGTCCTAGTCTCAGTTATTAGGCAGACTAAAAAGAAAATATATTTATGACCCCCATCTTGAAATATGAAGTATGGAATACTGACATTCGCTGCTGCAGTATTTATTAGATACTAGTAGATATGATTGTTCGTTTTAAAGTATGTATGATTTTCGAAGCTCTCCTAATCGGAAGCATAGATACAACAGTGGGGTGTTTAAATATTCGAACATACCGTAAAGTACTACGAACGCTTTGTTTATTGTTCTCAAAGCGTTTAAAATAGTGTACAGATGACGACAGAGGCTATACCTGGAATTGTGTTTACTTTACTTTTTCGAGGAGATACGTTAAGGTGATGGAGATTTTTGTTGTAACAGCAGTATTTGCAAAGAAATTAAGAAAGCATGCGTATAGCACTCTTCGCAAACAATAGGTGCACATGACTTATTTAGAAATTTTGTAAATTTATAATGGACGCTGTAGAGTTTGTAACATACGTTCCATTAAAATGTACGTTGCTTTTAGCACGACATTAGTTGCTGTGGTTTTCTATGCAAATGAGCGTAACATAAAGGTTAATACGTTGTTTATTCGCGATTAGAAAACTTTTCCCCTTAATTTTATGTGCATCGTGACAGCAATAGTCGAAATGCCTACTCGAGAGAATCGTGTTTTTTTTCAGTACATCGTTGTTTTTATTTGTTGTATTAAAAGTTGTTTTAATATGTATTAGGTTGTTTATAATTGTTATATATGTCTGATACTAGATGTGTTCAATATGTAAATATTTGTATATATATACATTATATAGAGTGCGGGCACTCTTTATTTCCATATTTATAATATTAAATAAGTTTTCAGCTGATAACATTTATTTGTATTATTTATTTAGACTTTTATTCCCAAGAAATTGGTATCGGCAACTGAATACCTAGGAGATACATTGAACAAAATATAGAGCGTGATTAGAAACAATTGTTTGGTTGTTCACCACCAAGCCTTTAACAAAGAGGAGAGAACTCATAGCTTACATTTAGGCTAAAACTACAGGCACTTGGTGTTTTTCATTGTTCAAAATTTCACCGTTGTTGTGCATTAGTTAGTATATTCCTCCTACAAAATAAAATAAACTAGAAAAACTGTGAGCAAAGCTCACTAAAAAATAACCCCCGCATCCCCATTTGATTCCAGGAATTAAAAACAATTCAAATCAAATTCTGAAATAGGAGGTGCACATCTACATTATGTCATAAACACTATGTTAAAGTTTCATGAAAATCTATTCAGTGGTTCAGGAGGAGTAGCGGATAAGAGATGGGTACCCCCATGTGTACATGTAATGTAATGGCAAAGTCCATGTTTGGCGATGGGAAACCCCAAAAACCAATCAAATCCAATTCTGTAATAAAAGGTCCACATCTACATTATGTCACAAAGACTGTGTTAAAGTTTCATGAAAATCTATATAGTGGTTCAGGAGGAGTAGCGGATAAGAGATGGGTACCCCCATGTGCACATGTAATGTAATGGTAAAGTCAATGTTTGGCTATGGGAAACCCCAAAAATCAATCAAATCAAATTCTGAAATAAGAGTTGCACATCTACATTATGTCATAAAGACTGTGTTAAAGTTTCATGAAAATCTATTAAGTGGTTCAGGAGGAGTAGCTGATAAGAGATGGGTACCCCATGTGTACATGTAATGTAATGGCAAAGTCCATGTTTGGCTATGGGAAACCCCAAAAATCAATCAAATCAAATTTTGAAATAAGAGTTGCACATCTACATTATGTCACAAAGACTGTGTTAAAGTTTCATGAAAATCTATTCAGTGGTTCAGGAGGAGTAGCTGATAAGAGATGGGTACCCCATGTGTACATGTAATGTAATGGCAAAGTCAATGTTTGGCTACGGGAAACCCCAAAAATCAATCAAATCAAATTCTGAAATAGGAGGTGCACATCTACATTATGTCACAAAGACTGTGTTAAAGTTTCATGAAAATCTATTCAGTGGTTCAGGAGGAGTAGCGGATAAGAGATGGGTACCCCCATGTGTACATGTAATGTAATGGCAAAGTCCATGTTTGGCTA
>MJUU01004981.1:23492-35369 GCA_002080025.1 Modiolus philippinarum | reverse complement strand
ACAGATGCACATCTTCAATATATATATATATATATATATATATATAAACATTCTGTGATGTTTCAAAGATCTGGATTGAAAGCTGCAGGAGGAGTTGATTTCACAAAGTAGGCACCCTCTGTTGAAAACGTCTATAAAAGATGACTAAGTTCCAAAGTCTGGAAAAATAGGAAAAAAATTCCGGAATGATTCCATAAAGTCCGGTGCACATCTTCAATATATAAAGAAACATTCTGTGAAGTTTCAAGGATCTGAGTTGAAAACTGTAGGAGTTGATTTCACAAAATAGGTACCCTCTGTTGAAAACGTCAATAAAAATGACTAAGTTCGAAAGTACAGAAAAATAGGAAAATATTTCTGAAATAATTCCATAAAGTCAGGTGCACATCTTTAATATATATAGAAACATTCTGTGAAGTTTCACAGATCTGGGTTGAAAAGTGAAGGAGGAGTTGATTTCACAAAATAGGTACACATTTTCCCCGACCGCCGCCCGCCCGCCCAACATTCACCATACTTTTATCCGGATTTGCACTCCGTGCAACCCGGCCAAAAATTTTCTGCAAAGGAACAAACTTTGAAAAGCAAGAAAGTTATGTATAGCTGAACAGTAAAACTTTCATAAAACCAGACAAGAAATAATTACAGAACTAAATTTTTATGCAATAACACTATGCTATAATGTCTTTTATGATAGTATGATCCAATGCTATACATGCAATACATACAGTAACAAAGAAAATCCTGTTCATTGGCCATTAATAGATGGCAAAGTGGATCAAGAAGAACATAATACATTTATATAGAGAGTGAAGATGGAAAAGGGGATCTGCAAAAGATTTTTTTGAAATTTATAACAGTAAAACAGTAAAAAAATATTTGCTAAAATTTGAAAAAAAATCTACCCACAAATCATAGATGAAAGTTGGTCTCTTTATAAAATGCTCTTATATATGTAAATCAATTCACATCTGTTATGTTTTGAAAAAAAAAAAAGTTCATTGTAATGAACTATGAAATGATTTAGTTTGCATGCATAATAATGAGGATACACAGTTGAACTTTGGTGACTAGAACACCCAAGGGACCGATGAAAACAGTTCGAGTTAGAGGGATGTTCGAGCTATCGAGGTCGAACTATGTTTAAACTTGAACAAAGGGACCACAAAAAGGATTTGAGACATCCATAGTGTTCGAGTTATTGCAGTTCAAGCCATCGAAGTTCCACTGTATGTATATTGGTACCATAGGCTGAAAGTCTTTCAAATTCTTAAATCTTATCTGATATACATTTATAAGATTATTTTATAGAGAGATCAGTTTTAATTCATGAAAAAAATGATTTTCTCTAATTTCTAGCAAGTTTAACCAACGCCTGACCGATGTGATAAAAATATTTCTCCTCTCTAGAGAGAGAACAACTCATGCGAAATTTCCCGCCAAATCTATTCTAAACATAATCCTCGGTGTTTTACTTAAACACATTGATTATGAAATTTCTCACATCTTGTTAAATAATTTTTTAAAAACTTGGCAAGCCTTGTTTTCAAACATTTGCAAAATTAATCACTTGATGTTAGGAATTTCATCATCAACTTAGTTTTCTTTGTAGAAATATAGAATATTTGGAATTATATGAACCCAATGCAAGGATGTTGTCATTTTATACAACGCTGGAGCGAATCCAACCTTGGATAAAAACTCTGGATATTCTATATTAGGACAATTTTGGGAAAGACCTTCAGAGTACCAAGTTCAGTGGGACGATGAACCCGCGGTGTGGGTTAATAGAAATAGTTCCGGAAATAAAATTCTTATTAAATTGCACCTTGACAATAAATCTCAGGACAGCCCTACTCTTTTGTACAAAATAACATTTTTTGTTACGACTGGCACAGTCATTGTTCAAGGAAATCGATCAATACCAATTGTTTGTCAAGCCCTGCTTTCAAACATTTTCAAAATTTATTTAACTCAATGTGAGAAATTTCATAATCAACTAGTTCTCGTTGTGGAAACTATATTTCTCTAATTCCTATCCAGTTTTCATATTTCCTGAACGGTGTGGAAACATTTGTTCTCCTCTCTAGAGAGGAGAACAAGTTTCGTGAAATTTCCCACCAAATTTATTTGGAATACAATCCTCAGTGTTTTTCATCCAGTCAGAAACAATTTCCACAACTTAAACATGTTTATTATGAAATTTCTCAGATCTTGTTAAATAAATTTTTAAATATTTAAAAGCTTGGCAAGCCTCGCTTTCAAACATTTTCAAAATTTATTTAACTCGATGTGAGAAATTTCATAATCAACTAGTTCTCGTTGTGGAAACTATATGTCACAAGACATTTAAGTAAAGAAATGATTGGTTGCAGGGGTATACTGGAGACCTGTAGAATGATAGAAATGCATGGTGGGTCCTTTATAAAAGTGCCCTCTTACCAACAGCCTTAACCCCAATAAATTTGTTTGTGGAACAGCCCTTTAGTCTTTTGTCAAGGTTCTGTAAGATTATCCAATAAACATACCAGTTTTATAATCTGTTTCATCATCTCCCTCTGTTTGGCCTCCTAATGTATGTCCACCTAGAGAAACACTGCTTTGCATTAGGACTATTCCATCTTCTGTGTTATTTGTACTGAGGAATGAACCATTTTTTTGAGGGTCAAAGGTTGGACCATCTGCAACAATAGATATTCAATAAGTACAGTTCCATGTAAAATTTTAAAAAAAAATCTGGTGGCACATGAGTGGAATGAGTTTTCATTTCTTGTTCATTTTCCAGTGGATTTTTAAACATTTGATTTTGCAAATTGCAGATATAAAATATAGAATGGAACTAGACATCGTAGAGAAGGTAGCCATCTCTGTGGGCCTCGCTGTAATAAGTGCAAATTTATGTGTGTGTGGACACAAAACAGGTATGGACACAATAATATAATATCCAAGAAATAAACAGAATGCAAATGGTCAAAGGTCATCAATCATAGTTCATGACCTATAGCCTTGAAGTGATATATCTACATGCAAAATGCCAAAAACCTACCTCAAAAGACAAACAAGAGGCTCTCAAGAGCCTGTATCGCTCACCTGGGTCCTGCAGCACTATAATTCCCAGTTGATGGTCCATCTTTGGTGGTGTATGTACATAAAAATCAGAAACTTTTTATAAAATTAAAATTGTTCAAGCAGTTTCAGAGAAGATTTTTGAATGCAGTTTCCAAACTTAAGGGGCCTATGTTAATCTACGTTCCCTGCTGGCAGCTATTTAACATAAAACTTTGAAGAGGGTCACATAAGGACTATCATATCAAAATTCTACTGAAATTGTTCAAGCAGTTTCAGAGGAGAAGACCTTTTTATGCATTTCCCACTGGGTCCAATGTTAAACTAAGTTTTGCTACTGGTGGCCATGTCAGAAGACGGATCAGCACCAAAGTAACGAGCTTGGTCAAAATCTCACAAGTTTCATTTATGCAATGTTTAAATTGAATCCATTCAATGGTTTTCATGATATCTTTGTATGCATTTCCCCTTAGGGTCCAATTCATTGCTAGCAGCCATGTTGGATGATGGATCAGAACTGAAGTAACAACACTTGGTCAGCTTCTCATAAGTAAAGTTTGGATTAAATCTATTAAGCAGTTCTCTAGAAGAAGATCATCTTTTGTTAAATTAAATTCACAGCTAGTGACACTTGGTCAGCACCTGACAGGCATCATTCATGTCATGTTTGATTTAAATCCATTCAGCAGTTCTCTAGAAGATCTTTGTGTGCATTTCCCATAGGGTCCAATGCTGTCGGTCATGTAAGATGAAAGATTGGCACCAAAGTAATAACACTTGGTCAGCACCTCATAAACATCATTCATGCTAAGTTTGGTTCAAATCCATTCTGTCGTTCTAAAGTATAAGTTCTTTGTATGCATTTTCCCATAAGGTTCAATGTTAAAATTAAGATCCCCACTGGCAGCCATATTGGATAATGGATCGGCACAAAAGTAACAACACCTGGTCAGCACCTCATAAGCATCATTCATGCCCAGTTTGGTTCAAATCCATTCAGTGGTTCTCGAGAAGAAGTTCTTTGTATGAATTTTCCCATTAGGTCAAATGGTAAACTAAGTTCCCACTGGCGGCCATCTTGGAAGCGGTCAGAAAACTTGAATGTGTTCAATAAAATATAGTTCTTAACATGCTGAACATTTTTGCAATTTAAACTTGACCTCTATCTCAAAGCGTTTTTGAAATATAGGACAAAAAGTAAAAAATCACGAAAAATTAAAGGACCACAACTCATATATGGGTACTTGGATTTTCTTCAAAATATCCACGTGGGTAGATCTTAAGATGTTGAACATTTTAACAATTAAACTTAACCTCTATCTGTTATAGTTTTTTTAATAAAAAATAAAAAACATCAAAATTTTGAAAATTTTACAGAAAAAGGCCAATAACTCTTAAACAGGTTATCAGATTTTCTTCAAAATTTCAGCATGGGTAGATCTTCTCATGCTGATCATTTTTATCCCCATGTCAGATTTTTGATATCTGTAACGGTTTTTGAGTTACTTGCCAAAAACTGTAATTTACCCCTATGTTCTATTTTTAGTAACGGCAGCCATGTTGTTTGACCTGTGACATACAAAATAACAAATTTGAAACTAGATACCCTATTGATGATTCACTTAAAGTTTGGTTCCATTTGACCCGGTGGTTTCAGAGGAGAAGAATTCTGAAAGTGAGCTAACGACGGACGGACGACAGATGGACGCCAAATGATGGCAATAGCTCACCCTGGCATAGCCAGGTGAGCTAAAAAGTTATAGCCCAGACAGGAATTTTCCTTATAAGACCAATAATCTGACCTTGACAACAAAGTTCAAGGTCAAAGGTCATCAATCCTGGTACATGACACATCATCTTGAAGCGATCTACCTACATGCAAAATAACAAAAGCCTACCTCAAAAGACAAAAAAGTTATAGCCCAGACAGGAATTTTCCTTATAAGACCAACAATCTGACCTTGACAACAAAGTTCAAGGTCAAAGGTCATCAATCATGGTACATGACACATCGTCTTAAAAGTGATCTACCTACATGTAAAACATTAAAAGCCTACCTCAAGACAAAAAAGTTATAGCCAGGAAAGGACTTATCCTTATAAAACACATAATCTGACCTTGATGACAAAGTTAAAGGTCAAAGGTATCAATCATGGTACATGACACATCATCTTAAGGTGATCTACCTACATGAAAAAATCAAAGCCTACCTCAAGACAAAAAGTTATAGCCCAGACAGGAATTTCCAATAATCTTACCTTGACGACAAAGTTCAAGGTCAAAGGTCATCAATCATGGTACATGACACATTGTCTGAAGGTGATCTACCTACATGCAAAATGTCATAAGACTATCTCAAAAGCCAAAAATGTTACAGACTGGACACCACTTTGTTTCGGACAGACGGACAGAGTGATTACTATATGGCGTCCGCCACTATGTGGCGGGGCCCTAATAAATTATTGACAGGAAAAATATCTCTTTTTATGATATGTTTGAGTCCTCTTAGCCAAGATGTGTGCGACATTTACAGCTATTTTATTGTGCAGTCACACTTAGTATTGTGTATTTGAGGACCAAAATTATGTTTTGCTCAAACCCTTTCCCCTTTTTGAAATATTATTTAATAGAATGTACCACAATAGGGAGATAAGGCCATAAAAAAATAATTTATTGGTTCACAGGCCCTCCCTCATCTAGTTTGAGGCTTGAAAAAAGCCCCTCATTGACCCTATTTTTTGCCATTTCAGTAAAATAAAAATAAAAAATCACCTCCCTCACTACATTTTTGGTGGTTTTTACAATGTAAAAAGCTGCCTCATCTATTTTTTTGCAAATAAAAAGATAAAAAAAATCACCTCCCTCCCTCATCATTTTAAATGAAAAATGGCCTGAGAACCAATTAATTAATTTTGTATGGCCTAACTCACTTATATAGAAACTAGTAGGAGTTAACATGCTATTATAACCGTAATGACAAACTGTACTTCAGTTGTTTCACTCTTCAGTTTTTTTTTTTATTTGTGTGATATATTTGATCTTCTAATATTTTGTTATAATTGAAATAAAAGGGACAACAGGAAACACCTACAATAGCTGAAAATTATAATTACATGCCACAATCTGCTAGGGAACTACACAGGAAAAACACAAATTAGACAAAAGACAAATGTAAACAACGATAGGAACTCGGGACGGTTGGATTTGGTACCGGCACTAGCAAAAGCCAGCGGTAGGGTTAAACCGGTTTATGGGTACCCAAACCTCCCTTTTATCTGTCCCGTTTCCCTGTAGTTTAGTAAACATACGAATAAAACCCAATACAGGTAGACTACTACCTCCATGACCACAATCTTGAAAGGAGAAAATATGACAATAGGTAATTTTGAAAGATGGGTCACGGGGTGCTTGCCGCTAAACTGCCTACTAGCTAAAGGAGCCTAGTCTGCTGGTAAAACAATGTCACACTTCGGAAGAAATATCAAAACTTCCAACAGGATTTGGTCAAGAATCATCATATATTTCAGTAGACATCGGCAGTATCAGTGAGAGGCCAGTATGTATTTAAAATTTTCAGGTCACTAGATCTCACTAATTTAACAGATAAAAGCAGAGTATCTTGTCAATATCCCCTATTACGTAAAGAATGTAAGTTACATCCCAGTTTTTCTGGATTTTTAATCAGTTTCTGGCATTTTTTAACAACATTACTGTAAAAAGATGGATTAGAAATGCCCTTAGTAATAAGCTGTTTAGGTAATAATGCATTTTAGACAAAGCTTTGAAATTTTCAATACTGGTAACGTCATGACATTTGAAAGGTGCTTTTTCTCAATGGAATAACTTTTACAGATTGTTGACTTGTATCTAACTTAATCTTTACGGACTGTCAACTTGTAACTTGATGACCTAACCTTACAAAGGCTGTCAACTTGTATTTTGTGGACTTCACATTTTACAGATAGCCAACTTGTATTTTGTTTTCTTTATCTTTTGTGGATTGTTGACCAGTTTTATGTCGACATTGCCTTTTGTAGATCTTTGACCTCATGTTCAATTTGTAATGTATTTATGTTGACCTTACCTCTCACAGTTCTAACTGATCCTTGCCCTATAATTTGATTAGTTGACCTTACCTTTGACTGACTGTCGACTTGTAGCACCTCCACCATTTTCTGAAGCAGCTGTCACGTTTGATATTGATTGTTGTACCTACAAGATAGGACATTATTTAAATATAGTAAAGCTTATGTTAAGAGGAATCAATAGTCTAGAATTGACTTTGAACCTAATGTTGAAGCAGATATGTTCAAAGGGAAATAAATGAATTACATTAGAATACTTGTACAAAATATCAATTACCATTTCTATGCAAGAAACAGCCATCACTACACAAATTCTTTATGATTCTTACTTTAATATCAAAACCTTAGTGTCAGTTAGTAACTCTGATAAAAGTAGTGCCAACAACTCATTTTTACGTATAAAATTTGTCACAAGGTTTAATCTAAGCCTGACTGTTTTTTTAACCTCACTACTTAAAAATGAACAAATATTGATAATCACATTAATACATATGTATATTATCCCTACCAAAAGTTTAGACGCAAATTGTTAGCAGAAAAGACATATATTATACAAAAATAACACAAAAATCTGGATTTACCTCTCCAGGTTTAGGATCAGCTGTTTTAGCAGCTCCTTCAGTAGAAGATATAGCCCTAGTTGGAGAGGCAGACTCAGGAGAACCAGTTCCTTGGTGTGGTGTCCCTGGCGCTTGTGATTCTCCTCCATCCATGCCTGCCTGACTGGTCATCCTAGATGGCGACTGTGGCATTGAATACATGCTTTGGTCTGGTGTAATGACTGTACTTGGTCTAGGGGTTGTAGGGTCTTTAACGACAGCTTCAGTACTAAATACTTCAGCACAACCAATTAATGCTTCAAAGAATTCTAAAAATGTCATCTGTAACACATATATATAACAAAATTATACCAGATGCACATTGAGATAATGACTATATCTAAGAAAGAAGTTCTCTTTGACCACATATTACTGCAAAAAATACAGGTAAATGTAGTGCAATCTTCTTCAAAATTCATTTGTATTTATTTTTATTCATTGATTTGACAAGCTCTTATTAATTAAATTGAAGTAAATAATACTAAAGTGTTAGACAGTCCACTGTTTTTTTTTCTATCAAATTTGGGTCTAGCAGTCCCAACGAGAAATCTGACTATATTTTCTCAAAAACATTACAAATTTTCCCAAACTAGCACTTATCCAAGATAAATGTTGAAATTGGCCTTTTTACAATGTAAACAATGTTTGGAATACTCTCTTTAAGGGTGTTATGTTATTAATTGGTTGCAGGTATAAGAAATGTATAGAATGCCTCAAATAATGCATTTTTGCATTTTCCCAAATACAGAAAATTTTCCCAATTTAAAGGGACCCAGGCCTAGTCCAAAAAGGTGAGAAAAAGCACTGCAGAATCAGACATGTTGAACTTTGGACTGTTATCCTAAAGATGCTCCCTTTCAATTTTTACAGTATACTAAGCTTTATGAGAACAAATGCAAGAATAACTTTCATTGCATAGAGTAGATGTAGATAAGAAAAAAATCTGAAAGTCATATTGTACACAATAATATAAAGCAAAGGAATTATAATTTCATTTGAGTATTTAATGAATGATAATTTCATTTTAGTATTTAAGGAATGATAATTTCATTGAAGTTTTTTATCTTACCTCTAGTTCTAAGTTACAACATCCTTCTTCATCACTAACATTAGGGTCATCAGCTGTCAGAACCTTAATAATGGCCTTAGGTGTCAAATCACTGTTAATCAGCTTAAATTCCTGAAATAGTAATTATATTTCATCTTAAATTCCTGAAATACAAATTTATTTTATCACAATAACTGAACTCACAGTAAATTCATCACACTGACTTAACTAACAAAAGTAAGTTGTCCAGAGGATCTATTTTTATAACATTTTGAACTAGATGTACTGTGGCCTGAAGGGCCACAAAATGATACCCCACTCCCCATGGGAGTAGAAGATCAAATACAAATTGTCACAAAAATAGTTATAACTGCACAATTCCTGGTAAACAGGAAGTAGATGGTTGGCAATCCTTGAACGGCTACTTGCAGTATAAGATATCGTTCTAAACTTGCATACTAAATTTCAAGTTGCAGTGATGAGTAGTTACTGAGAAAACTGTTACGAAAATTTTCTATGATTGACAAAAGATCTTGAAAATTAACTACATGTAAGTCTGTAAACAGGAAGTAGATGTCCGGCATTACTGAAATCGCTACTTGCAGTATAGGACATCATTCTAAACTTGCATACAAAATTTCAAGTTGCAGTGATGAGTAGTTACTGAGAAAACTGTTACGAAAATTTTCTACGATTGTCAAAAGATCTCGAAAATTAAATAAGTTGGTAAACAGGTAGTAGATGTCCGCCAATCCTGAAATCACTACTTGCAGTATAGGACATCATTCTAAACTTGCATACAAAATTTCAAGTTGCAGTGATGAGTAGTTACTGAGAAAACTGTTACCAAAATTTTCTACAATTGACAAAAGATCTCGAAAATTAACTAAGTTGGTAAACAGGAAGTAGATGTCCGCCAATCCTGAAATCGCTACTTGCAGTATAGGACATCATTCTAAACTTGCTTACAAAATTTCAAGTTCCAGTGATGATTAGTTACTGAGAAAACTGTTACGAAAATTTTCTACGATTGACATTAGATCTCGAAAATTATCTTTAAAGTTGGTAAACAGGAAGTAGATGTCCGGCAATACTGAAATCGCTACTTGCCGTATAGGACATCATTCTAAACTTGCATACGGAATTTCATGTTCCAGTGATGAGTAGTAACTGAGAAAACTGTTATGAAAAATTGTTTGCTATCACAGACAGACAGACAGAAAGATTCCTATATACCCCCCTGAACTTCATTCGTTGGGGTATAAATAATTATTGGAATTAAACACCAGATACATTTAGTATTAGTTTATAAGCAATTAAAAAATAGTAATGGTGCATTACATGATACCCCGCCACGTTTCACAAAATTTCTAAGTTAAAAGGGGCATAACTCCAGAACCATGTGTACCACTGAAACCAAATGTATACATGGCCTGTGTTTTGTGGTAAACAATTTACATACAAAGTTTGAAGACAGTATGTTATTTCATTCACAAATTATGAGTACGAATCCCTCAAATTTGCAAAATTTCAAAGTTTCAAGCGGCATAACTCCAGAAACCCTTGGACCTCTGAACCCAAAATCGAAATTGACCTGAGTTTTGTGGTAAACAACTTAAATACCAAGTTTGAAGACCTTGTGTTATTTCGTTCACAAGTTTTCAGCCGGAAACCCTAAAATTCTCAAAATTTCAAAGTTTCAAGGGGCATAACTCCAGAACCCCTTGGACCTCTGAACCCAAAATTGAACTTGATCTGAGTTTTGTGGTAACTAACAAACCAAGTTTGAAGACCTTGTGTTATTTCGTTCACAAGTTATCAGTCGTAAACCTTCGGGGGGACGGACAGACACACGACTGAGGGTATCACATAATTCCTCGCCACTTTGTGTGGCGGGGTATAAAAATATTCAATACCTTTAACATGTACAGAAACTGCCTCATCTTTAGCACTGGTTCTTTTGGGCTATACTGGAAAGAAAAAAAACAAAAATGCAATAGAATAAAATAAATAAAATCATAATCGATACGAACAATATCTACCAATCAATGAACAATTTCCTTCATCTACTTCTCTAAACAATTCAACTTTTGCTAAAATATAGGGATGGCAACGAGTAATCGGTTACTTGGTTAATAAGTTGTAACCGGTTAGAAAAATCTGTATTCGAGTACTCAGTGTCAAAATTTATTTCAGTTCTATACTGTTATGTGTACAATCATACATCAGCATTTCTATTTATTTAATTGATTGGATACATCAAAGACCAATTGATTGACAAGTTGTTTACATTACGGATAATTTAATAATTACTTTTTAATTTTTCAGTCCTATCATAGTGTCTTCAACTGAAGTCTTATTATCTACGTATAGAAATTATAGAGTTTACATAAATTAACACAATTTTTAACAGAATATATATGTTAGAATTATTAAATTTATAACATGTATTACATATAATACTACAAATGATAATAATGTCCTGTGGGATGAGCATCGGGATTGAGCACTTTATTAGCGACTGGACATGCCTCTACAAAAAATAAAGTAAACTATAAGTTACCTCAAGAAAATTTGTAATTCCACTATATTACCAAATTTGTACAGTTTGAAAAACGAAAGAAAAAATATTTATGAATTAAAATGGTAAAATTATTATATAAACCTGAGACATATAATTAAATGTAATATAATACATAAATAATGTAATTATATGTCTCTGTATAAACCATTAGAATATCACAGGAGTATTTTCCCCGAGATGAAGAACGTCAAGTATCTAATGGCTAGCTTATATTTTTTTCTTTGTATCCCTCTCTCAATGTGCATCACGAAACAGAAGAACGAATTTAATTATTAGTTATATTGTCTTGAAAACATTCAATATTTCACCAAACACCGGTTAACCGGTTAATCGGTCGAAAGGTTTTCCGAATAACTGGTTACAGTATTTCTGTGAAATTGCCATCTCTACTAAAATACCAATTCTTGGTCTTTGATTATAATCTCACTATCAACACAAGCGCAATACAAGTAAAACATGAGGGCAATCAGGCTAACAATTTTTGAAATCTGGATT
>MJUU01004981.1:0-11426 GCA_002080025.1 Modiolus philippinarum | reverse complement strand
GGAATACAATGGCGGGTTTTTCTTCATATAGATAGCAATTTTTCTTCATTCGAATCACGATTTACATTATATTTTTGTACGAATATGCAATAAAATGTAGCCAAGTACATGTAACTATTGCTGTAGTGTATGTACAAACTGGGAAAATGTGCGGTTACGGGACATTAAAGTATAAAACCCAAATGGGTAAAATAGACCTATGGCAATATTTACCTTATATTAAAACTTTAGAAGTATTTCGTCGTTTTGCAAAATGAATTACATTTAATTTCCTTTTGTTATTTTCAATTTCTGCTGGCATTGTGACTGTGGAAATAATCAAAAGCTGTAATACCTTAAAGGGCATTTATTCTTACTTCATCTGACTTTATTTATTTTTTATACAAGTTTGAAGATTTATTGAAAACATTTTCTTTGACATTGTCTTTAAATCAAAATAATAAAACTCTTGGCAAACTATTTAATGAAGTGGTCTACAGAGCGTATAACTGGAATGTGTCCTTTTATTCTTTACCGTTAGTATATAAATCAAAACTTTTAAATATCGGCAGTCCAACTACCCGAAAAAAAAATCATGACGTCATAAATGAAATACAAAACCTTAAAGCTTGATTTCCCGGGAAGTTTGCGACGTCATAAAGGAATTACAAAACAGTAAAGCTCAAAAACAAAATGCGCAGAAACAATAGTAGGATATGCCTTTAACCTAGAAATTAAATACATTTTAACCAGTAGTGACTCTGAACTAGAATTTGTTACAAATATTGTATTTATGGAACTTATCAAGATTACTGCAATAAATATATTTATTTGTCAGTGATACAATCTCATTAAGAACAATGTCTTAACATCACTGTTTACATTGTAAATTAAGTCATATATGTCATAATTTTATCATTTAACTGAAGTATGTGCTGGCTAAATTTAATTGTAAATAAATAAATCTTGAGATAGAGAACCGGGAAGGCCATGAAAAAAAAGAAGAAAAAAACCACACAGCTCAAATTTAAGAATAAGAAACATGAAACAGATCTTCCGTTATTTCACATTGATGTGTATAACAGGTTTATAACTACAGTGATTTCTAAGAATTGGACCTTAAACACACAACTAAACCATTACAATGTCACTCAACAGCATTCTGACACTGCTGTGTTTCCTCTTTTCATAGAAACAGGAAAGATTGGAAAATTTTAACAAGAGCTAACCAAATTAAAAGTGTAAGTAAAAACCACAAATTGCCAAGATATTTACTTTTAATTTCAAATTGTTGTATCACAACAGTTGGAGAGATATGGTCCTACAAAAATTTGCAAAACTTAACCAGATGATGGAGGTGTACTCAATAGGGTAACATCATATTCACTTCAACATTTGTGGCAACTGGTAAGGTGTAAAAGTTACCCAAAATATGGATTTAACATACATTGTACAAGAAACAAATTCCATAGAATGTCATGTTTTTACACAGTATGCTTACCTGCCATCTGTCCATTTGTATAGGCCTTTACCTGTCACTTGGTTCTGTGTAAATTCACCCTAATATAAAAACAAAAAATATTTCAAGACTTTCAACGCTTAACTTTCACTACTTCTCGACTTTTAAAATGATTCCGACTGATACTCCCATGCCATAAAATTGTCTAAAAAAATGTGTCATAATTCTTCATAGTATTCATGTTGCAAATCTTTTTTATATCAGTCATTTCACGAAACATTGACTTTGTTCATACAGATACAGCTTTACAAAGACTGACGAACATGTCATGTATTATTTCTTCCTTCATATATGCGTTCCAAAAGATTAAGCATTATAGAATATTTGTTCTATTGGAACAAAATATGATACTACCGGTACTGTAATCCAGGAAATTTTCACTCTGCCTTTTTTTTCGAGGTTGTGAAAATGGATTTCATTTCGCTCAGGCTTGAATTCACAGTGGTTTATTGAGCTATTTTCATATTTCATCAAAATATTTGCCACAATCTAATTTTGGCACTTTATTCCATACTGCGAAAATAGCACTGCAGCGAAAATTTCCCAGTTTACATTGTGTTATGTATACTTATGGAATAAACAATATGCCAATGTTTGTTCCATTTGTTCAAAAGGAATTTTTATAATGTGGAACAAATATATGTTGACAAACACATTTTGATCTTTTATCGATGTAGCACAGTTGAGACTCCTAAGTCGGCGCATCTTACAAGTTGGCGCAAATGAAAACAAAATTTTAAAAATTGCCGTTTATAATGTAAAGATAGGCACAGAAGAATTTCTGTACGAACTTTAAGCCAAAAAGCAATGGTGACAAATACATCTTTTTTTAGTGTTCCCTGGTACTGTAAAAGACCAAACCGTGCTACAATCGTTGTAAATAAATTCTATTGGCGTTAGATGTTTATTGTCACTGTTTAAGTTCTTTATTTTTGTTGAAAGTATTTTTGTTTTAATATTGAACATTCCCACCTTCAAATTGAAAACCCAGTTGTGCAAATTACTATTTATTTTGAGTTCCCGGGGCATTCAGATTCACACCCTTCGCATTTAAACATGGTGATATAACGAGGGTATGTCAATTTAAGCTTGTTTTTTTATGTGCTTAACTGAAGTTCTAAATTTAAATTCTCCATGATTTGAAAGTTGATTAATGTATGTTTATTCTGCTGAAAATAAGAATAAAATTAATTGAATTTTACAGCACGAATGGAAAGGTAAATGCTTAGGTGTGCCGACTTATAAGACTGAATCGTATAACTAACGCCGAAGTTATTTAGTTAATAACTCTTTGCTACAAAATTTAATCTACCACCAATATTTCTGCTTTTACAGTATGTACTGACCATTCTGTGAAAGTTTCAGTGAATTCCATCAAGTTATCTAGGAGGAGTTGTTGCCGCTAAGTAGGTAAACTATGGCAGGCAGAAGGATGAACAGAGGAATGGACAGACACTGTGATCACTATATGCTGCCCACGAAAGCAGGGGGTATAATAAATACATTTCATGTACTGAAACTACTCTAACCCAAAAATATACTTACTTCATAAACAACACCATCGTTCCAGGTATAAGTACCTCTACCATGCATACAACCTTCTACAAATTTACCCTGTTAAAAATATAATGATAAGTACATTGTAAATAGGTGTCAATGGACACTGTGCCACATCAAAAATAAGGAATACATCTATCTTATTGACTGTAAGTCAGATTGTGATAATGTCTAGAAAATTTTACAAGTATTTCTATTTACATCGAATTCTAAAGACCAAGCAGTCCTTGACAGTAAATTTACCAAAACTGGAGTCAAATGTTTTTGCAATTTTATTACATGTATTGAAAATCATTGTTAAAATTATTTGATTATAATAACAATTTAATATTTTGAAATATAAAATGAAACCATATTTAATTGTTTACAGGGAAACAAATCAGTCTTTTTTTTTTAATCTAGGCAATTTATGAAATAAAAATTGATTTACCTTATAAACATGTCCACCAGTGTAATAAGCTACCCCTTCTCCATGGTACATACCCTTAGATTTTTCACCTTCAAAACTGAAAAAAAAAAGATAAATCAAATTGTTATTTATGAAAGTGTACGGTAATACACATTGTCATTCTATTAAAAAATAATGAATTTCACCTCAGCAGACAAAGGACTTCATGAATTGAATTTTTATGTAGTTTTTTAGTTCAATTGTTTTTTTTTTCACTATCTACACATGTATACATTCATCACTGTTCATATTCATATTTTAATCTCACTAACTTATAAGCAATGATCTTCTTTCTGCATTATCTGCATATATAGTATGGTGCCACACTACATTTGGAGCTATACATATTTGGGATGGCAATTTCTAAGATATACTGTAACCGGTTATTCGGAAAACCTTTCGACCGATTAACCGGTTTAATGAAATATTGAATGTTTTCCAGATATTATGAATAAATAATTAAATTCGTTTCTCTTTTTAGTGATGTACATCGAGATAGTGATACAAAGAAAAAAATATATAAGCTAGCCATTAGATACTTGCCAATCGTCATCTCAATAAAACGCTCCTGTGATATTCTACTCTCTTCTTGGTTAATATAATTATTTTACCATTTTAATCCATAAATATTTTTGCTTTCGTCTTTCTAACTGTACAAATTGGGTTATTTAGTGATATTACAAATTTTCGTGATGTAAAGCTAACTTATAGTTTACTTTATTTTGTGTAGAGGCATGTCCAGTCCCCTCATAAAGTGCTCAAACCACAGGACATTAATATTTTTTGTATTATTCTACGCAATACATGTTCATAAATTTAAGAATTCTAGCATATATATTCTGTTATAACAGTACATTATAATTCAACATTTGATAATTTATGCAAACTCTATAATTTCGATAGGTAGATAATTAGTAAATTAAGTTAGCTTATTAGACTACATTTGAAGACACTATGATGGGACTGAAAATTAAAAAGTAATTATCAAATTATCCGTTGTGTAAACAAACTTGTCAATTAATTGTCTTTGATATGTATCCAATCAATTAAATAAATAGAGAAATAGCGCTGTCTGATTGCACACATAACAGTATACAACTGAAATAAATTTTGACGCCGAATACTCGAATACCGATTTTACTAACCGGTTACACCCTATTCGACCGATTAACCGAGTATCCGGTTACTCGTTGCCATCCCTAATACATATGTATTTTCTATAAAATATTATTTAATGGATAGTTTTTTCACACTTGTCAAAAACAAACTATCTATTGACCCAGTTAATAGTTTCAAAGAATATTTACTAGCCTATTAATAATGTTTCAATGAACTATTTTCCTCTGAAAACACAATGATGCCTTGGATTTTTGATTTGGGTACAATAAAACACTTATTTACCGCAAAAATAATTTAAATTCATGCATTGATATGCACTACTACATGAGAAAGGCTTAATGCTTTTCACATGAAATTGAAGGAAATTTATTTCTGATGTTCTACAGCAAATTATCACACTGGAAATTTCTGATAAAAACATAATACCTGTCATGGCTACTGAAAATATTAAACCAGAAATTAATGTAAGCCTTACTGATAGTCTCGTTTTAGGGGGGTGGGAGACAAAAATACGATGTCCTGGTGTATAGTAAATGAAAGCATTATTTTGTAAAATCAGATTAGCTTCTCAAAAAGTTTCAATTTTCAATTTAATTAAAGCAAGTGCAAGAGAGAATTATTTACCAATTTAAACCCTTGACAAGTGGACTTAAAAAAGCATTGATGGGTAAAGGAACACATCGATGTTATAAATTATATAACAGTTATAGGTATAAAACAATGTCAATTAGTAGAGTGGTGGATTGTTGTCACTGGATTAAAGAGATCCAATCTCGATTTTGATGACAGTGAATTTTGTAACTAAATTCATTCTCACTGGCAACTCAGGAGCACAACCAAGAACCCACTACTGGTATATATGGTTAGAACAGGACAATTAGTAAGAATATTAAACTTGGTGTACCTTATATCTTCATCATGTGATTGTATGATGACTCTTGAGGTGGGGCAAGTGTTACTGATATCAAAACTGTTATAAAGTTATAGTACTGATACAGGTACAATATACTTCCATTTGCTGAAATGGTAGAACGTTGTCCTGGTGTTTAATACTGAGATTGAACCTTGGAAACTTAGCAACAGCCTTTGGAAAAAGGTGATATTGGAAATTATTCAAGGTTTATTGTCACTGTTTAGTTTTAGAGAACACTCACACATGAAAGAAAATTCAGGACAAGGTCCACAAAGCTGAAAAGTAGTTGTATTAATAAGTTTTCAGGCTAAATTATTCTTTTCCCATATATTCTTTGCTAGGAAATATGTTGAGCAAGGCTTTTTCAAATGGACAGTGTTGCATTTGCTAACTTTTTTTACAACACAAGGGCTGGTCAGAATTTTTTAAAATAAAAATCAGATTGGCCTATAATTTTTTTTTAAAAAAAGAAAAAAAAAACAGTCCATCAATGACAATCAAGTGCTTAGTGTCGTCTGTGAAAGCACAGCCTATCTACTTTGTATTAGGTAGATTTAAGGGGATACGATACAGTAAAGATCCTGAACCTAATTTTTTCGTGAAATTTTGAAAACAAGTCAATTTGAATATGCTCTTTCCAAATCTGCAAAGAAAAATATACCTTCATGATTTCGTTTTCGAGATAATTGCGATTCAAAATTGCCCATTTTCCAAAATATTGCGAAAAAAATGTATTTTTACAACAATATGTAAAATGTCATAACTTTTGAACGAATTAAGCTAATTGCCTCCGTTTTTTTGCTACAGTTTCCTGAGATATTTCTAAAGAAGGTAAATATACATTTCAAAAGAAAATTTCAATATTTGTGGTTCGAAATTGACATTTATGTTCATATTTACAGAAAAAACGTTCATTTCTTGTAAGTAAAATTTCACATAGAAAAAAAATTGTGAACTGATTTTTTCTTCATAATCCCCAGAGATCTCCGTGAAACATCACTCTTCAAAAATTCGCTTTGAAAAATGGGGGTCCATGTGCTTAATTTAAAGCTACAGACAGAAAACTGTCATTTTTTATCGCTACAAATGAGCATTCCCGATTTTGGCGCGAAATGACATTACATTATATTTTGCTTGGAAAAACGTCGTAAACTTATGTTTTCTCGCTTATTAGTGTTGCGAAAAATAGAACAGAATTCAATTTCATTCAATAGGAAATAAAAGACATCAAACAGAACAGAGAATTGATCCTTTGATTAATGATTACTTGCGTCTGAAGATATTCACAAAGATCAGTCGAATACAACTCGACCCTTCTAGTGACTTTGTGATGATTTCCCTTATGCCGCTGTTCAAGTTTATAGATCTATATAGAGTGACCTTTAATGAAAAAATCAGAATTCATTGTATGTTGTGTTGGTTTAATTTAAGGGGTTGGGTAGGAGGGTTTTGATCCCGATTTCCCCAGAAAAAAAATGTACAATTCCCGAAAAATAAAATTGATTGAATACCGTTCATGATAATTGTTTTTTTTCCGAATTATCTGTGAAATAATTGGCCTTTCCTGTTGTCCCGAAAAAGATCATACCGACCCTCATTTAAAGTTAAATAATAATCATGCATGTGTATCGTGGTAATGCCTCTTCAATATCATACTCTCGCCTATTATTTATTGATAAATAATAATACATTGTCACAGCATTTTGTATTTAACCCGTGAAAGTATTTTCAGGGGATTTTTAATTGACTCATGATTTTCAAAACATTCCCTGAAAATTCAAATCGTAAAATGCCGTGAAATTGCCCTCAAAATTGATTCTATTGTAAACAATGCCGTTTGCAAAAATTGATTCTATTGGAAACGATGCCGAAAGGAGATTTTTGCTATCAGGTTTCAATTTGAGAAGCATGTCGAATCTTGAGCTGCCACGATCCCTATTTCATTATCAGCAATTCATATTTAACCACATTGATTTTATCATAGATTTATTTTACATGCTTTCACAGATGTAACCTGGCCGCAATTCGCGAAGTCCGGTGATTTATGACGTTGCGCTATAATCTGTGACGTCGCGAAAACAACATTCCAGATCCGGGGATGTTATTATCTGCCCTTGGTACTGTATCGTATCCCCTTAAATAGCCAGTAAATTGACTGAGCTGATGGATCGATTCTTTAGCTCACTTGTTTAGGCAGCTGGCTTAAATGCAAGAGGTCTTGGGTTCAATTGGGTGACACATGGCAATTTGGTAAGGAGATTCATGCTTTGGTTACATTTGGCCGCCAGCAAAACAAATCAAAAACAAGAGGCTCTCAAGAGCCTGTACCGCTCATCTGGGCCATGGGTAACATATACAATAATTCTTATATTTTAAGGGCATCATTTTTAGATTTGTTAATAGACATTGATGTTATATTATCTTAAGTTAAACTATTTTCCAGACTGGCAGCTATTTTGGATGGGGTGCAGACCTACTGTCACCTTTCTTGAAGGGGACCATCTATGGACCTTTGAGTCTAATTTTGGTTCCAATCGGCTAAATATTTTCAGAGAAAATCCTTGAATGCTTTCCGATATGTTTCAAAGTTAAACATGTTGAACTATGTTCCCAACTTGAATGTGATGCAGACATGCAGGGAAAATTTTTCAAACAGAAACAACTATGAACCATTGCGACCTTTGTGTTTTTATTATTGGCCAAGTTCTTTCAGAGGAGAAGATCTTTGAACGTTTTCCCAGAGGGTCCAATGTTAAATCTATGTTCCCTGCTGGCAGCCATCTTGAATATAGCACGGACCCGAAAACATCTTTTTTTGCAAGGCACTAACAAAAGACTACTGTGGCCAAGTTTACTTCCAATTGGCTCAGCAGTTTCAGAGAAGATCTTTGAATGTGTTTTCCAATACGTCCAATGATAAAACTATATTCCCTGCTGGCAGCCATATTGAATAAACTGCAGGCCTGAAAAACAACTTTTTGCAGGTGGTCACCTAAAGACTATCATGGCCGAGTTCAGTTCCAATTGGCTCAGCAGTTTCAGAGAAGAAGATCTTTGAATGTGTTTTCGCATATGGTTTAATGTTAAAACTATGATCCCCGCTGGCGGCCATCTTGGATATAGCGCGGACATGAAAAACAATTTTTTGCAGGGGACCACTTAGGACTTTTGTGACCAAGTTTGGCTTTAATTGGCCCAGTAGTTTCAGGCTTACCGAAAGTTGAAAAATTCTGCCGGTCATTTGGTCCGACAAGCAAGAAAAATTGCCGGACCGAAAGTGAACTTGCCGGACCATTATGACGAAAATCCGGAAAAAAATCGTGTGCTCTCCCTTCCGGTTCTGATGTACAAAATTGGAAGTCAGCAATTTGCGATTTCGTAGTCAAAAATTGGATAAAGCTTGTATTCTAAAGCAAAAATTTAATAAAGAAAGCAAGGAATGTTATACTTTAAAGACCGATTGAAACATTTTCTATTGACATGCAAATAAACAGAGGCAACAACCAATGGACAGATGAAATCTCTTGCTGGTCCTCTGGTCCGACACGGATAATTATTTGCCGGTCCAGACTCAAAAATGCCGGTCAGGACCGTCGGACCGGCACATTTCAGAAAGCCTGTAGTTTCAGAGGAGAAGATCTTTGAATGTGTTTTCCCATAGGGTCCAATGTTAAAACTATGATCCCTGTTGGTGGACATCTTGGATAAAGTGCGGATCTGAAAAACATTTTTTTTGCAGAGGACCATCTAAGGACTATTGTGGCCAAGTTTGGTTTCAATTGGCTCAACAGTTTCAGAGGAAAAGATCTTTGAATGTGTTTTCCCATATGGTCCAATGTTAAAAGGCGGCCATCTTGGATATAGTGCAGATCTGAAAAACAACATTTTTATAGGGGACCATCTAAGGGCTATTCCATTAAAATGGATGTGGCTAGGTAGGAAGGGACTTTCAAAGTACCCCCACAACCAATAAACTGTTTTTAGATAATTTTACATAAAAATAATGGGAAAATGATAAGAATGACCTACGACCCATGTCCAATCATTAAACTTCCCTTCCTACCCCCCACATCCATTTTAATGGAATAGCCCTAATTGCTATTGTGGCCAAGTTTGGTTTCAGTTGGCCCAGTACTTTCAGAGGAGAAGATCTTTGAATGAAAAGTTTACGCCGGACGGATGACTGACAACAGACGGACGAATAGTGATGACAAAAGCTCACCCTGGCAATAGTTACAATTGGAAGGGTATAATTGATTTATAATTGATTATAATTTATGACAAAAAATAATTTTACAGAGTTTCAAGTACAAGTGACATTAGAGTGTACTTTCTATCATCAGCAAGTGCTTTTGTGGTTCGATTCATAAAAAAAAATTAACTTATTGAATTCACTTTATACCGAAATACAAATGTAGCATTCCACAAACTGACTGATTTTTCAACATCACATGTACTATTTGACAACTATTAAAGAATTTCAAGAGAAGCACTATACTTAAAACAAGAATAAGCTTGAATGTTGAAATCATGGTATGAAAAGAAGTACTTTGTATAGTTGTGAAGTTAAATATTTATTATTATTATTATCCTATTAATCCATTATCAAATTTAATAATTGATTTTTTTTTCTCTTTAATAGACGACTTTCCACTATGTGAATTTTCCCGGAAAATTTTGACGTCACAATATAGATTTTCCAACGTCACAATGTTCAGGGTTCGACTCTTACAGTAGTCCTTTAAGCCCCAGGCTAGTGAATTTGAGGAAGGACTACTAGAATTTGTAACTTGGTAGTCCTTTGGTCTAGTAAAATTTTGAAAAAATTTTTAAGGGATATTCATTTCGGGCCGGTGAAATCGTCGTGGGACTAGTGAATTTGGGAATCTTGTAGTCCTTTTGTCTACTAAAAATTAAATTTAGTGTCAACCCCTGATGTTAAGTGACGCAATTTGCTCCGATTGACTCCAGGTCAACCGGCGCAATTCATTCATAAACAGAAGTAAGAAAGTGGTCTATTGGAACATCATTACATGATGTATCAATTTAATTTCACACTAAACTGCAATAAATTTTCAGGAAATATATTAAAAATTAACAGATGTTAACCATTTTCCCCTTTTTACAGACACAGTGATTTTTCTAGCGCTCGTCACTTTCGTATTTTACGAAACAGTTTTCAAAATGACGAAAGTTTTCTGAACCACTTTCGTCACTTAAAATTTGTCATTGTAAACTTTTTCTCCTTAAAATATTAAGATATTATATTCAGTGTCATATTTATGACAAGTTTACAACCCCAAGACAATTAGGCAAAATAAAAAAATACATTAGCTTCTCAGGCCCTCCCTCATCTGTTTTCTGGGAACTAATTTTACTTTTTTATTCAAGTTTCAAATAAAAAAAAATGAAAATCACCTGCCTCATCACTTTTTGGGCATTTCAGTAATGTAAAAAGATGCCTCATCATGATTTTGAACCAATAAAAATAAAAATCTTCTCCCTCCCTGCCTCATCATTTTTTCAGAAAAATGGCCTGAGAATCTAATCATTATTTTTGTATGGCCTTAATTAATAACAAAGGTGATGTTGTTACAGGTAAATTGCTAATCCGATAATTATACAGGTAATTGTACATGTAGTTGTCAAATCACCAATCAGGTACAATCATTAAATATAATTTAATTACCAGGAAGCCATGAAATTATAATATTTCAAGTTATCATTTAAAGTTAAAGTTTTATTTTCAACAGAATAGGTATTTTGCCGGTCCTACTTTCGTTTCTATCCACAGCATTCCGATTGCGCATGTGCACATATAAACGGCTTACAAGATACAAATACATTACTCCCAATATATATAAGACCAATGTTTTTTAAGTTTGTCTCAG
>MJUU01004980.1:116962-147289 GCA_002080025.1 Modiolus philippinarum | reverse complement strand
AATCTTGTATTGCTTGTATTTGTACTTTGTGTATCCTTCCATTGTTACTAAAAAACAAAATATGATGGACTCATCATAAAAATAGAAAATTAAGACTCATAATCTTGAAGTCCATGGCACTAAAATACTCAAGATGTTTCTTCATTTGATTTGAAAATTGAACCAAATAGCAAGGAAATAACTGTTATATTGAATAATTTTCCTCCAAATCATGGGACTCATAATGCTAAAAAAATTAAGGTCAAATAAAAGCTAAAGTGTTGACAAAATTTTATTACAGTCCTCTTACTTTAAGAATTTGATTTATCAACATAATGCTCTTTATGTTTTCTCACCTGTCATGGAGGATAACTCTGGCCAGTCTATTTCATTCTCCAGTATGTAAAGTACTGGTTCAAATGATGTCTGCAAAATAATAAACAGTACATTATGAACTTTTCCTGAAACATTTCATTTTCACGATCCTTTTGATTTTTTTCTTTGACACTGTGATGATATATGTAAAACACTTATTAACATCCAACACTTTCAACTATTTCAGCTATAATTTTCAACTGCCAAAACAATGGCAGCAGAATACTGAAGGAACAAAGCACAAAGTTACATAACCCAAAGGCCAGAGACAAAGCAAAAGCAAGAACACCAGAAGACGGAAGTAAAAAGACTAATAGGTTCTTATACAAGACTATATTAAAGTTCAGGGATTTCTCCTATTTCTATACGTTTGGGATGCACATATTCTGTGTGAGACACCACTGTGAGATTCATGCATCTCACATCACATGACCTCCCGTGACATAACATTTTTTATGCAAATAACATCGTGTCACAATGCTATATCTCAGAATCCAAACAACTTCGCACGAATGACATGACAATTTCGAAATTCACATCGCTTCAGATTGAAAACGCCTGAAGCGCAACCTCAAAGATTGGTTTTTAAAGTTTTGAACCTTTGGTACAAAACCAAAACGCACATGATCTTTTCAAATGTTGAATTTATTTTGCAGTAGGTGGCTTAGTTTAGGAGAGCGCATTTTTGTTTCATGGCAGCCATGTTTACACTTTGATATTCGGTGAGAAATGTAAGAAAAATCATCAGCCATGGTAAAAAATGTGAAACAGGACAATTCAACCCTCGGGTTCACATTTCCTATCATCAGAAACTCAGCAAGCCTGGTTTCTAACTTGGTCGAATATAAGAACCTATTACATTGTAGTCTTTTTACTTCTGTCATCCGATGTACCGGTACTTGCTTTTGCAACAACCAACAGAAAGAAAGTAAATCTTGCCATTTCTGGTGGAGTTCTCAATTGTGACGTCAAGTCAATGATGGAGTTTATTGTGGTAACAGACCCTGTTTTCTATGTGCTGTCTTACACGGAAAACATCCATGTAGGGAAGAAACTACACACCAACAAAACACACAAACACAACACTAAACTAAGGCACTGACAGTGTGAACTCTCAAAAAGCAGAGTGACATCAGGTGCTCCAAAATTAACACTTTTTGTAAAAATACAATCAAGTTCTTATTTTAAGACAACTATTCTTGAGGAAAAAACAATGTTCCTCTAATTTGTTTGTTTTATACATTTCTATTTCTATAGCTTAGCCAGAAAAAAAGGACTCGGAAATGGATAAACATAAAAAAGTCACTGTAACATTTTCATTCCCCCTTTGTTTGTTTTTGTTGATTAATATATCATTTTTGTATGACAATACTTACAAACGATATTTCTGAAGTATTAAACCACTCTCTTGGTAAGTGGAAATGTGCGCTGACAGAATCACCTAAGATCACAGCTCCTCGCTGTGAGCTATTTGCACAAAACTGGTCCTCATAAGAATTACCAGAGTTGTCTGTGCCCTACAAAAATATGAATATTCCATGAAATTGCTGCTTTACACTTCCAACTCTAAATAATACTGAACCTACTAGACTAGTCCAGTTCTATCTGTACATTGAAAAAATCTATTTTATTTGAAGAAAATCTCTAATCATGTAAAAATAATTGGTACATGCACCAATATGGTCTTATCTTACTGTAAATATCTCATTTCTTTATACTTTTTTGTTTTGATTGGTAAATGACCATAGTCTGTAAAATAAATATCAAATTCTGTGGTTTGTAAATTAGTGTTGTTTATTTCTTGAATTCAATTAGAGGAACAGCCGTTATTTGTTTTTACTGCGGAACGGCCAATATTTGTCATTACTGCGGAATGGCCATTGATTGTTTTTACTGCAGAACGGCCATTATTTGTTTTTACTGTAGATCAGCCATTATTTGTCTTTATGCCAATGGCCGTTATTTGTCTTTACTGCAGAAGAGCCATTGTTTGTTTTTACTGTGGAACGGCCTATATTTGTCTTTACTGTGGAATGGCCATTGTTTGTTTTTACTGTAGAACAGCCATTGTTTGTTTGTTTTTCTGCTGTATGGCCATTGTTAGTTTTTACTGTGGAACAGCCGTCATTTGTCTTTACTGTGGAATGGCCTTTATTTGTCTTTACTGCGGAAGGACCATTATTTGTCTTTACTGTGGAGTGGCTGTTATTTGTGTTTACTGCGGAATGGCCGTTATTTTTCTTTACGGCGAAATGACTGTTATTTGTCTTTACTTCAGAATGGCCATTGATTTTTTTTTAACTGTGGAACGGCTGTTATTCGTCTTAACTGTAGAATGGCCTTTATTTTTCTTTTCTGCAGAACAACCGTTATTTGTCTTTACTGCGGATTGCTTCATCTCAGAAATTTACTTCTTTGTCCTATTTGAATCAAAATAATTCAAGGGAACTGAAATATATATTGATTATGAATGATAATTTAGAAATAATTAATGGGAGCTTGAATACATACTCATTTTACCATAGGATGACCCTTTACACGGATATTTTACACCATGCTGGTGCTCAGCTAGGGTAAACTATTTGGATAAAGGCCAACTTGTAGTAAAATCAGTATGTATTCAAGCTTCCATTAATTATTCCTTAAATATCATTGAACTACTCACATATATTCCATTACAATTAGAATCTTTAGTTTTATCAGAAAACTGTGGTCTGAAATATAAAGTAAAATTATTAATAAATAATAAAGTGGAACTTCTTTGGCTTGAACACCAAAGTTCTGATGAAAACAGTTCAAACTAGAGGGGTGTTTGAGCTATCAAGGTCAAACTTTGTTTAAATTGGTACAAAACATCCAGAAAAAAAGGTTTGAGACATCCATGTTGTTCACTTTATCTCAGTCTTACCCATCTAAATTTAACTGTAGTACTTCTGATTTTGTCTATTTATGATGGTGGTACTATGGTACTGTAAACATTAACATGACACATACAATTTCATTTCATGACGAACCACAAATTAAAAATTGGCTTGCACATTACATTTTATCCCTTCAACAATACAGGACAAATAACAACACCTTTTCACGGATATACTAGAAATATGAAATGCCAAACACCTTTCACAAGAACAACTGTTCCAGCCTTTATTAGTTGTCTGACAAATATTTCATAGTAAAATGAAGGTTTTGGTAAGGTAACACAAAGAAGCTGTATATTACGCATGAAATGTGTAAAATGTAATTAAATGTGAGCAACATACCTGGAACAAGGATGTAAGGTCCTGTTCCCATGTAAAAAACTTACCTAGAACCAGGATGTCTACTTATGCTCCCATGTAAACAACATAATTAAGTACAGGGGTATACATTTATGTTCCCATGTAAACAACATACCTAGAACCAGGATGTACACTCATGTTTCCATGTAGACAGCATACCTAGAACCAGGATGTACACTCATGTTCCCATGTAAACAACATACCTAGAACCAGGATGTACACATATGTTTTCATGAAAGCAACATACCTAGAACCAGGATGTACACTCATGTTTCCATGTAAACAACATACCTAGAACCAGGATGTACACTCATGTTTCCATGTAAACAACATACCTAGAAACAGGATGTACACCCATGTGTCCATGTAAACAACATACCTAGAACCAGGATGTACACACATGTTTCCATGTAAACAACATATCTAAGTACAGGGACATACATTTATGTTCCCATGTAAACAACATACCTAGAACCAGGATGCACACTCATGGTCCCATATAAACAACATACCTAGAACCAGGATGTACACCCAAATTCCATGTAAACAAAATACCTAGAACCAGGATATACACTCATGTTCCCCTGTAAACAACATACCTAGAACCAGGATGTGGATGTACACTTATGTTCCCCTGTAAAAACATACCTAGAACCAGAATGTACACTCATGTTCCCCTGTAAACATACATAGAATCAGGATGTACACTCATGTTTCCATGTAAACAACATACCTAACACCAGGATGTACACTCATGTTTCCATGTAAACAACAAACCTAGAACCAGGATGTACACTCATGTTCCCATGTAAAAACATACCTAGAACCAGGATGTACACTCATGTTCCCCTATAAACATACATAGAATCAGGATGTACACTCATGTTTCCATGTAAACAACATACCTAACACCAGGATGTACACTCATGTTTCCATGTAAACAACATACCTAGAACCAGGATGTACACTCATGTTCCCATGTAAACAACATACACAGAACCAGGATGTACACTCATGTTCCCATGTAAACAACATACCTAGAACCAGGATGAACACTCATGTTTCCATGTAGACAGCATACCTAGAACCAGGTTGTACACTTATGTTCCCATGTAAACAACATGCCTAGAACCAGGATGTACACTCATGTTCCCATGTGAACAACATACCTAGAACCAGGATGTACACTCATGTTTCTATGTAAACAACATACCTAGAACCAGGATGTACACTCATGTTTCCATCATCACAATCCTTCCCTCTCCATGATGTTCCTCGTAGTGTCTGTAAACAGTAAATATGATATATAGGGATCATAAATTATATTAAAATGTAAATGAAATGTACACAAAAAAGAAAAGATACAGGCACACTTTCCTTGGTCGGTATTTTGAAAAATGTCCATCTACAATTTGCAAATTAAAAAAAAATGAAATAAAACCAAATAAATATATAAAACAAAGTACAAAAGGACATATTAAATAAGCTTTAACTGTGGACACAAGAGGTCCAGTTTTTTTCTCCAAACTTAAACATATTTATCCCTAAAATGTGACAAGAGATAGTACAACTCTTGTCTTGAATAAATACCTAAATTATGTCATAATCTCATGTAAGTTTGTCAATACATAACCAACATAAAGTCAAAACAAATTATGTTCATGTTTAGAACAGGCTTACATTAAAAGAAAAACTAACAATTACATGACTTTCTTCAAAGGTCAAATGTCAAGATCACATGCAAATTTTTATGACACATGAAAAATCTTCTCATAATGGTATACCAGTACTGAATAAACAAGGGATCTGTGAGCAAATACTCACTAGTAATACCCCCGCTCTCATCTTCCAGTCTCTAATAACCTGACAAAGTTGGTAAACAAAATGTAGTACCCCACAAGTCTTAAAATGTGTCCCACAATATGGCATGACTAAACAAAGCTTCTGACGAAATTTCAAGTTTGTATCATTTACCATTGCAGAGAAAAGCTTTACAAAAGTTGTGACTGACATACATGTACAGAATAATGAAAAATTGACTAAGTCGGTAAACAGGAAGTAGCATCCCAACAGGTCTGAAAATGCATCCCACAATAAGGCATGACTACACAAAGATTCTGACAAAATTTCAAGTTTGTATCATTTACCATTGCAGAGAAAAGCTTTACGAAAGTTGTGACGGACGGAATTACGGAATGACGGAACTACGGAATGACGGACACAGGTAAAACAGTATACCCCCTCCTCCTCCGGAGCGGGGGTATAAAAAATGTGTCCATGGGACACGGATGCCCATGCCGTACAGATATATCGGAAAACAAAAAGTAGATGAGCGACAGACTTGAAAAGGGGAGACACGGTACAACTCATTATACCAAAGCTTCAGACCAAATATCAAATCATTCCTGCATACACAAGCTAAGAAATCTTTGACGAAAATTTCGGACGTACGGAGGGACAAGGGTAAAACTTAATGCCCCCGTCGCCTAACGGCAGAGGCATAAAGATATTTAAAGGTCAGATAACAGCATGCTGGTACCAAATATCTCATATCAAGGTCAAAGGACAAAGATATTCTTATCTTGAAACAACTGTAAGAGAAGATTTAAAGTTTCTGGTTTATCTTCTTTTTTTTTTGTATAAGTCCTTTAAGCATATCAAATGGAAGCAGACTTGGGGTCAGCTGCATTGCAATGTTATTCAATACATTACAGTTACTTTCAACTTTCTCAGTACAGATACAGTTACTATTACATGTACATTTGTTCCATCCTGCGATACATTATATTACAGTTACATTGCCAAAGTAACACCTTACATAACAAATTACCTTTTTTATGAAAAAATACTATTGTTACATTATGTCTATAGAAAAAATATAATTTTAATCTATAAATATAACAATGAATTACGTAAAAAAGTATAACACACTAAAGATACTAAAAAATGTTCATAATGAAAAATTATCTACATCTGTCAATTTATATTACAGAACATTTATACCATAATCTTATCTCAGAAGGCATAAATTGTCGACACATAATCTATATTAATTGAATCTTAGTATTTTATTATTTTAGGATAAAACAATAGCAACCATTTTTCAGTTGTTTTATCAAATGTTGTTCAAAATCAAAGCTTGTCTAGATAAAAAGACAAAATCTTATATATAGTGCTCCCTCGTTATACCACCCATTTTTTACAGTGGTCCCCATACTTATCGCCAACCATTGTCAAGAAACGTTTTTCAAAAAGTTGTGTAGTTTTTATATATATAGTTTTTATATAATTCATTCCCTCGACATATCGCCACCATCACTTATCGCCAAAATTTTCTCTGGACCCAAAGTAGGCAATATAACCAGGGTGCACTGTATGTGACACATTTCAAAAGTAATTTAAAAGTAATGTAAAGTAATGCCCCATTACATGACATTTTTGCAAATGTAATCATTACATTACAGTTAAAATTACATCAATAATGTTAAATTACAAATTACTTTGCATTACAATGAAAAAATGTAATATTACAGTTACATTACATTTACAAATTACTATTACCCCAAACCTGACTGGCGGACTTGATAGCTTATAAATATGAATATTATATTGCACTTTTTTTATGTTAAGACATTCAGTTATACCTTCATCACACTGAATCTGTCACCATCTAAATCAACAGCAGGAAAATGGCTATCGAAAATTCTGAAAAAAAAAATCATATTCATTTAAATTATTTTTTTACATTTCAAGAGTCAAAATAAATCAAATATTACTCATTCAAAGATTTACAATTAATTTGAGATTTTTTTAGATTTACCAGTGGGCATGCATGAAAATAGGGATGAAAGTTCAGAGCATGGTGGTAAACTTAAAGGGAATTATTATCTCTACATGTATATGGTTTAAAAAAATAACCTCTTTCCAAACATCAGGATCAGCAATTATAGTTGAAAAACATCAAATAAGAGATATAGCGGATGTTGTTATTATATTTTGTCATAATTCCATTTAGAGGCAATGAAATGAGCATTACAGATAAAAAAACAGAACTAAAATAGCCCAAGTACTTCGAAAACTACAAACATTTAAAAATTCACATAAAAAACGCAAATTATTGGGTTTTGCCCTAAAATTAGCTATTTTCAACGATAAATATCTCAAAAAGTAAGTCATGAAGGTACGTTTTTCTTTTCAAATTTGGAATCCTCATATCAAAATTTACGTTATATTGGATTTTCGAGAAAAAATCAATATGGGATCTATACTGTATCGTATGGCCTTAAAAGGAGTTGCACTTCAGAGGTAATCTTTGCTGCAGGAATCAAAGAAAAGTCGATCAAGTTATCTCCCCTTCGGGTGACGTACAATAATTATATTCCTTCATGCACATTTGCATATAGTCTCTTCATCTATGTATATATTCATTGAAATTCTTTAAGTGGTTAAAGAGGAGTAAGTGTGTAAAGTGTGCACAGACAGACAGATGGACGGATTGACAGACAAACATAGTGATTCTTTAATTTGCCAGGGGGTATAAAAATTGGTATCCAGAAAGGCAAAATTGTTATTATCATTATGCTGGGTCATTATGCAATCAGAATTAGGAAGAATACTGCAGAATTTGACCTACAAACACAACAACTACTTTAACATTTTTTAAAAAAAACTTTATTGGGACGATGAAGAAAATATATTGACAAAATATGTCCCTTCATTTTAAAAAATGAGAAATAAGGAAGAACTATTGTACACTTCATGTATCTAATTTGATTTCATCATTACATGTGAAAAACTGTCTACTAAAACAGCAAATCATTCATCAAACCAAATCAAATTCAAGGGTTGGTAGGTGGGGGTCTGATCACGAGAAAATAACTTTCATATAGTCTCTAACATTGTTTCCAGTTTATTACGTATATTTCTCACATCGAGATAGTTAAATTTTCACATTTTAAAGTTCGAGGTTTATCCGAGAACTTTAAAATGTGAAAATTTAACTATCGAGATGTGAGAAATTCGTAATAAACCTGAAAACAATGTTAGAGATTGTTTCTCTAATTTCTACTCAATTTATTTGAAGTAAAGCGTTTTCCGTAGTCTCCAGTCTTAAGTATGCTGCCATTTTGTTGCTATCATCGTTGCTATGTGTATCATTGCGCCATTCATTGAAAGGGGTGTTGAATATAATAGTTTTGATAAAAATGTCATATTTTCAGTAAATTGAGTTATCTTGGTCATAAAAATGCAAAAACCCTTTCGCTAGACAATGATGCAGGTGTTAATTTCATCAACATCCGGTTGCACTATTTCTAAAAACTGACACGAGAAACTTACATGATTGACCAATCGCCAACTGAGATCAAGTAACTCCCTTGTTGATTATCATTTCGATAACTCACTAGTCAGGAGGTGTTTAAATTTGCTAGAAATTAGAGAAAAATCCTTGATTCCCATAAAAATATTTTTTTTTCAACCCTGTATCCTGAAAAGTGAAAAGGCAGCATATCTTGTATCTAATGAAGAGTTTATCCCAAACTCCTGATAAAAATATTCTGGTCCTAGTATTCTTATAAGTTTCTTAATATATTCTACTTACACATGAATTGTGAAATATTATTTTAAAGTAATTTTTAACTTATTTATCAATATAATTACAAATTTAACTTACTTGTCAATATAATCACAAATCTGTTTGATTCCAGGAAGGTCACAGATGTTTGCATGAATTCTTTTCTTTTGTTTCAGTTTACTTANAAGATCAAAATCACAAGGTGCGATAGGTAGTAATCGAAAGGCTGATTTGATGTCGGTTGAACTGAGTTTTGCACCCCTACCCAATTTATGAATCATGTTTGCTGCATCGTCTATTTTACTGTATTGGACAGTACAGAAAGATTTGTCAATATGGTGGTTTATTGATGCGTTTTCAGGATATGACAGGTGATGAATTAATCGATAATCGCCATTTTTCTTAGTTACCAAACCGAGAGGAGAAACTTGTAGGGTAGGAAAAGGGGGGTCAGAAAACGGTCCAGCCACTCTTTTGGCAAGGATTTCTTTAGCAAGTTTCTCAGAAACAATTGATGGGTTCTCATTTGCACTCATAAGATTTGTTGAGAGCCTAAATTCCCTTGGACCTGAATATTGAAGCGAGAAACCAAATGCAAAACCATTAAATAAAAAGGACCTCATTGAGGTTATTGGATAATTAGACAGATATGATTTGAGGACTGGGAGTTTTATCGGTGTATTGCCTAACGAGTAACGACTAACGACCTTGATTTGATCTACACTGTATTTTACGGTGTTTTCCCCCACATACTTCACATTGGTGCAAGTACCTGCAACGAGGGAAAAAATGGCAATCAATACCTTGATTGTATAAACGACAATACATGGCAGTTTGTTTGTTTTTTATATTTTGGGCCTGCAAGGGGGTGTCCAGCTTTGTTCTGTATGAGCTAACTGAATTCGTTTGATTGTTTAGTGTGTTTTGCATGGGTTGAAATTTGGCATTTTGGTATGGATAAGGTGACATATTCCTAGCTTGACTGTTGACATAGAGGAGCCAATACTCTTGGTTAATGATGCCCCATGAGGAATGAGGGTCCCGTTCCTTTCTCAAACGATACTGCTCATCATATTTTCCCCAACCGAAGCGATTTGATCTGACGGCAGCCAAGCGTATGTCCCTCATATATTTTAGTAACTCCTGTGCTCTCGTTCTGTATTTCTCCAACATAATGCTCATGAAAATTATGAAGGCAGATGTCCACTCTTCAATTTCCAAGAACGTTCTGGTTTTTGGTTGTTCCAGAACCAATTTTTGATTTTTTACCCTAATATCCCCGGATTCCAGGTCGTTCATGGCTTCGGGTTTCAAAAGAGTGGAAAAATCGATGTATTTTCCCGCCCATATTTTTTCTTTAATTTTGAGGGGAACAAAACTGCCTACATTATCCAAAAAACTGGGCTCTTGTGTAGGGGAGTACTCCTCAATGTCAACGTCCGGCGAGAAGGGTGTATTATTGGGGGGCTCGTTGATAATGGGTAAATTAAAGGTGTGATGTGAGGTACCTGATATCGAATCAGCTTCGTCTGATTCCAAAATGGCTGCGGCTGTCGTGTCCGCCGATCCCCTACTTGGCGTGGTAGCCGGCGTGTCCCTCCTGGTTGATCTGGTCGTCGTCCTGTCGCTCTTGGTTTGCGTTTTCCTTTTCTTCCTTTGTCCTTCTCCCCTTGCTGAAATCTTCCTTTTAGCTGGCATCGCGTGTGAAAATGTTTGCTTAATTAGACGTCTGAGAAAAACTTATTTACTGTTCGGCGCACGCGGTTACAAGAGAAAGCTGCACAGCAAAATTTGTTATTTATATGTCTACAGCGACGCCATCTACTGTAAAAATTGTGTGATGTATATATATATGTGTACGTACGAAGAAAGACAACTCTCGATTGACTAATACATGGAACTGGTTAAATTAAATTAGATTATTTAAATATGAAATTGAAATAATCTTTATTAGTGTTGACAATTTATTTTTGTTTATTTAGTTGACATCTACATATGTTTTTATTACAATTATTAGTTTGTCATTTTATGACCCAGAGATATGTACAGGGTTGTCTTTAATTTAATCTATTGACAGGGATAAACAATTATTGAAGGAATACAAGTGAATGTTATTTCTCTAAAAGTTTGCAAATTTAATTTTTGAAAGCAAATATTGCAATTATGTGCATCTCAGACCTTTACAAGTTTCTTCCCTTTCAAATTTAAAATGTTTAAAATTTCATGGAGGATGGAACTTATTTCAACTTGAAAAGGCTGAGTTCTGATTGATTGTCATATGTTCTTATTGATACAGTCATCTCCATTTAATTGCATACCTCTTAATAGCATATTTCTCTTAATTGCATACAATTATGCTGCACAAAACCATTTACTATATGCTTCTATATTATTTATTCCTTTTAATTGCATATTGAAAAGTTAAAAAATTCCTGTTAATTGAATAGTTTCATTTTCAAATCAAGACATGTTTTGTGAATTTTGACATTAAAAGTATATATTTTTAGCAAATTATTCTAAAAAAAAAACTAATTAAAATGAAATATCTAATTATGAAATGTCAAATCAATTAATAATTTTGTAAAAACAGAATGTAATCTCTGTGATTGAGTAATGATTAATTCATCATTTGACACTTTTCAAGTTATTTGACATGTTTTTACAGCAAGATTGAAAACTCCTCTTAAAAGAATATTCCTGTTAATTGCATATTTTTTCCTGACAAATAAGGTATGCAATTAACAGGAATCTACTGTATTTATATATTTTTTTATATAAATTTTTAATATTTATATATTTTAAATTAGGTAAGAACTTATTCAGTAACATAAATATTGTAATTTTATTAAGAATAAATTTCTTTCATTTCACATGATAGTATGTATATATGTATGACATAGAATATTCACCTTGTATATTTGACATATGTTACTATCACTGACCGAGTAATCATAAAGTAATCAAAATGTAATCATGATTACTCATATTTTTCAGCTGTAATTGATTACATTACAATTACAAGTAATCTAAAAAGAGCTTGATTACAGATTACACATGATTACTGAAGAAAATACACATGATTACTGAAGAAAATGTAATCAATTACAGCTGATTACGATTAACGATTACGATTACCCCAAGCCATAATACATCCGTCTTTCGACGGGCGTATAAAAAGCACACAATCTTTTCAAATGTTGAATTTATTTTGCAGTAGGTGGCTTAGTTTAGAAGATGAAAATGTAATCAATTACAGCTGATTACGATTAACGATTATGATTACCCCAAGCCATAATACATCCGTCTTTCGACGGGCGTATAAAAAGCACACAATCTTTTCAAATGTTGAATTTATTTTGCAGTAGGTGGCTTAGTTTAGGAGAGCACATTTTTGTTTCATGGCGGCCATGTTTACACTTTTGATATTCGGCGAGAAATGCGAGAAAAATAATCAGCCATGGTAAAAAATGTGAGACAGGACAATTCAACCATCGGGTTCACATTTCTTATCATCAGAAAATTGGCAAGCCTCATTTGTAATTGGAAAATGTGAACCCTCGGGTGGAATTGTCCAATCTCACATTTTGGAACATGACTGTTAAATATTATAATCTTCCATGAGTGTGAGAAATTTCATCTTTTCCCTAGTGAAACAAAGGTAAAAGACATAGAATTTCTCACACGAGTGGAAGATATCTCGATCTTTAATTTTGGGCGAATGTAAGAACCTATTAGTCTTTTTACTTCCATCATCTGATGTTCTTGCTTTTCCAACAACCAACAGAAAGAAAATCTTGCCATTTCTGGTGGAGTTTTCTCAATTGTGACGTCAAGTCATCGATGGAGTTTATTGTGGTAACAATTGCAATGTCGAACAAATCGCAACATTGGGTTGGACAATTACCTGTGTAAGACAGCTTCACGCAACCCTGGTTTCTATGGGCTGTCTTACACAGAAAACATCAATGTAGGGAAGAAACTACACACCCACAAAACACACAAACACACTAAACTAAGGCACTGACAGTGTAAAACAGAGTGACATCAGGTGCTCCAAAATTATCACTTTTTGTAAAAATACAATCAATTTCTTGTTTTAAGGATGTAGTAAGGTGAGGTTTTTGAAATTCCTAAAAGTCATTCGCATTTCTCAGATTTTAACCATCATTACTATGTAAAATATTTTGCCCCATTACCCCCAATTTTCTAGTTATCAAAATCTTCAGTAGGTCAATTAAGGTCAGTCAGCAAAATTTCACTAAACTGTAGATTTTCCTTACTTGTCAAAGAAATCAGTAAAGTTTTCATGTTATACTAAGGTAAAAGTCCAAGAGAGCCTTTTCCCGCCATTTTTCAAAATGTGAAATATCTTGAAAACAAGGTCCTTAACATATTGCTCTTTCAATTTATGGTAGTAATTTAAAATCGTAGATTTATTAAATTTCACCTTACTACATCCTTAAGACAACTATTCTTGAGGAAAAACAATATTCCTCTAAATTGTTTGTTTTATACATTTCTATTTCTACAGCTTAGCCAGAAAAAATGAACTCAGAAATGGATAAATATAAAAAAAGTCACTGTAACATTTGCATTCCCCCTTTGTTTGTTTTTGTTGATAAATACATCATTTTTGTATGACAATACTTACAAACGATATTTCTGAAGTATTAAACCACTCTCTTGGTAAGTGGAAATGTGCGCTGACAGAATCACCTAAGATTACTGCTCCCCGCTGTGAACTATTGGAACAAAACTGGTCCTCATAAGAATTACCAGAGTTGTCTGTACCCTACAAAAATATGAATATTCCATGAAATTGCTGCTTTACACTTCCAACTCTTAATAATACTGAACCTACTAGACTAGTCCAGTTCTATCTGTACATTGAAAATATCAATTTTATTTGAGGAAAATCTCTTAATCATGTAAAAATTATTGGTACATGCACCAATATGGTCTTATCTTACTGTAAATATTTCATTTCTTTATACTTTCTTGTTTTGTTTAACAGTAATTGACCCTTAGTCTGTAAAATAAATATCAAATTCTGTGGTTTATAAATAAGTGTTGTTTATTTCTTGAATTCCATTAGAGGAACAGCTGTTATTTGTTTTTACTGCGGAATGGCCAATATTTGTCATTACTGCGGAATGGCCATTATTTGTATTTACTGCAGAACAGTCGTTATTTGTCTTTACTGTGGAATGGCAGTTACTTGTCTTTACAGCGGAACGGCCATTGTTTGTCTTTACTGCAGAATGGCCATTGATTGTTTTTACTGCAGAACAGCCATTATTTGTTTTTACTGTAGAACAGCCATTATTTGTCTTTATTGCCAATGGCCATTATTTGTCTTTACTGCGGAACAGCCATTGTTTGTTTTTACTGTGGAACGGCCTATATTTGTCTTTACTGTTGAATGGCCATTGTTTGTTTTTACTGCAGAACAGCCATTGTTTGTTTTTTTCTGCGGAACGGCCATTGTATGTTTTTACTGTGGAATGGCCTTTATTTGTCTTTACTGCGGAATGACCGTTATTTGTCTTTACTGTGGAATGGTCTTTATTTGCCTTTACTGCAGAATGGCCATTATTTGTCTTTTCCTTTATTTGTGTTAACTGTGGAATGGCCGTTATTTTTCTTTACGGCGAACTGACCATTATTTGTCTTTACTGCAGAACAGCCATTGATTTTTTACTGTGGAACGGCTGTTATTTGTCTTTACTGCGGAATGGCCTTTATTTTTCTTTTCTGCAGAACAACCATTATTTGTCTTTACTGCGGATTGCTTCATCTCAGAAATTTACTTCTTTGTCCTATTTGAATCAAAATATTTCAAGGGAACTGAAATATATATTGATTATAAATGATAATTTAGAAATAATTAATGGGAGCTTGAATTCATACCCATTTTACCATAGGTTGACCCTTTATGCAGCTAGGGTAAACTAATTGGGTAAAGGCCAACCTGTGGTAAAATCAGTATGTATTCAAGCTCCCATTAATTATATCTTAAATATCATTTAAGTACTCACATATATTCCATTACAATTAGAATCTTTTGTTTTGTCAGAAAACTGTGGTCTGAAATATAAAGTAAAACTATTCTTAATTAATACAGTGGAACCGAACACCAAAGGGCTGATGAAAACAGAGCTTTTAAGCTACAAATGTAACAAGGTCAAACTGTCTTTAAATTGGTACAAAATGTCCATAAAAAAGGTTTGAGACTTCCATGGTGTTCAATTTATCTCAGTCTCAGCCAGTACCTTCAACTGAAGTACTTCTGATTTTGTCTTTTTTATGATGGTGGTACAATATATATATATGGGCATTGTACAGACATACATATGACACATTAATTTCATTTCCTGAGGAACCAGAAATTAAAATTTGGCTTGCACATTACATTTTTATCCATTTAACAAAACGTGGCAAATAACAAACCCCTTTCACAGATATTCTAAAGATATGAAACACCAGACACCTTTCACAAGAACTGCTCCAGCCTTTATTAGTTGTCTGACAAATATTTCATAGTAAAATGAAGGTTATTTAGCATGAAATGTGTGAAATGTAGTTAAATGTAAACAAAATACCTAGAACCAGGATGTTCTCTCATGTTCCCATGTAAACAACATACATAGAACCAGGATGTACACTCATGTCCCCATGTAAACAACAAACCTAGAACCAGGATGTACACTCATGTTTCCATGTCAACAACACACATAAAACCAGGATGTACACTCATGTTCCCATGTAAACAACAAACCTTGAACCAGGATGCAAACTCATGTTTCCAGTAAACAACATACCTAAAACCAATATGTACACTCATGTTTCCATGTAAAAAACATACCTAGAACCAGGATGTACACTTATGTTTTCATGTAAACAACATATATAGAACCAGGGTGTACACTTATGTTCCCATGTAAACAACATACCTAGAACCAGGATGTACACTCATGTTTCCGTCATCACAATCCTTCCCCCTCCATGATGTTCCTCTTAGTGTCTGTAAACAGAAGATATGATATATAAATACTGCCTTATTTTAAAAATTATGGGGATCATTAACTATAAAATAAAAAAGAAATGTACACAAAAAGAAAAGATTATAACAATCTAACAATAGGGTGAAGGTTAGAGAGAAAAATCTCAGACACCCAAGGGTATGATTTCAAGTACTCAGACGAAGCTTGCTGACATTTTTTTGTCTGAACCTTTCACTGGTATTTGTTTATTTTTCCCCCCTAGCAGCCAAAAAAAAAAATTACCATCGAAACGCCATTGTTGACATCAGTGAATTACTTCCCTTTTCACGTCATAAAACATGTGTTATTTCGGTGCCACAGTTTGAGGCATTTATTATGTGTTTTAATTAAAATTTTGCCATTCTAATCAATATACTATTTAATACTTTAAATTGTATACTTTTCGATTCATGTCGACTAAGCTGTGTATATTGTTGTGATAAAAAAAAAAACCAAGCAATTATATGATTTTCTTCACAGGTCAAATGTCAAGGTCAAATGAAAATTGTTATGTTTCATGAAAAATCTTCTCATAATGGTATACTCAAAAATATTTGCTGGTACCTCATACTTTGTATCTCATGTCAAAGTCAAAGGACAAAGGTATTCTTGCCTTGAAACATCTTTAAGAGAAGATTTAAAGTTTCCAGTTGTCTTTTTTCTTTGTATCAGTACCTTGTACATATCAACTGGAGGACTTGATAGCTTATAATTTTGAATATATAATTGCAATTTTTTATGTTAAGACATTAGGTAATACCTTCATCACACTAAATCTGTCACCATCTAAATCAACAGCAGGAAAATGGCTATCGAAAATTCTGAAAAAAAAATCATATTCATTCTTATTATTTTTTACATTTCAATTTTAAGAGTCAAAATAAATCAAATATTACTCATTCACAGATTTACAATTAATTGGAGATTTTTTTTTTAGATTTACCAGTGGGCATGAAAATAGGGATGAAACTTTAGAGCTGGTTGCAAACATGAAGGAAATTATTATCTCTACACGTAATGACCTCTTTTAATAAAAAACATCAAGATCAGCAATTTTCATAGTTGAGAAATGTGAAGATTATGATTGAAGGTCAGAAAATGGAATTAAAACATATTAGGATACTAAAAGGACATGCTTGTGGAGACTTGAGAGCCATTTTTCTAAAGAAACATAACAGAAATGACAACTAAAGGTTACTGTGGCAAAGCAAAGGATCCCCCCAAAATGAAGTCTAATTATCTCCCCTTTATATTGTCAGATAATCATATTTCTACATGTACATCTCCAAACACTGTCCTTCTTTTGTGTAGTTTCATCAAAATCTTTCATGTGCCTTAAGTATGCTAAGAAGAAGTGTACTTCAGATGTAATCTTTGCTGCAGGAATTAAAGAAAAGTCAAATTATCTCCCTTTCAGGGTGACATACAATAATTATATTCAACCATGCACATCTACATATACTCTCTTTATCTATGTATATGTTCATTGAAATTCTTTAAGTGGTTAAAGAGGAGTAAGTGTGCACAGACAGACAGATTGATGGACAAAATACAGTGATTCTTTAATTTGCAAAGGGGAGAGGGTATAAAATTGGTATCCAGGAGTGGTTTTGTCCATGTACATGGATCACAGTCGTGTTGTCCATACAAACATGACCTACAGTGGTGCTGTCTATACATTAATGGATCACGGTGGTGCTGTCTATACATTAATGGATCACAGTGGTGTTGTCTATACATTAATAGATCCACAGTGGTGTTGTCTATACATTAATGGATCCACAGTGAGGTTGTATATACATTAATAGATCCACAGTGGTGTTGTCTATACATTAATAGATCCACAGTGGTGTTGTCTATACATTAATGGATCCACAGTGGTGTTGTCTATACATTAATGGATCACAGTGGTGTTGTCTATACTTTAATGGATCCACAGTGGTGTTGTCTATACATTAATGGATCACAGTGGTGTTGTCTATACATTAATGGATCACAGTGGTGTTGTCTATACATTAATGGAAAACAATGGTGTTGTCTATACATTAATGGATCACAGTGGTGTTGTCTATACATTAATGGATCCACAGTGGTGTTGTCTATACATTAATGGATCCATAGTGGTGTTGTCTATACATTAATGGATCCACAGTGGTGTTGTCTATACATTAATGGATCACAGTGGTGTTGTCTATACTTTAATGGATCCACAGTGGTGTTGTCTATTCATTAATGGATCACAGTGGTGTTGTCTATACATTAATGGATCACAGTGGTGTTGTCTATACATTAATGGAACACAATGGTGTTGTCTATACATTAATGGATCACAGTGGTGTTGTCTTTACATTAATGGATCACAGTGGTGTTGTCTATACATTAATGGATCACAGTGGTATTGTCTATACATTAATGGATCCACAGTGGTGTTGTTTATACATTAATGGATCCACAGTGGTATTGTCTATACATTAATAGATCCACAGTGGTGTTGTCTATACATTAATGGCTCCACAGTGGTGTTGTCTATACATTAATGGCTCCACAGTGGTGTTGTCTATACATTAATGGATCCACAGTGGTGTTGTCTATACATTAATGGATCCACAGTGGTGTTGTCTATAAATTTGGTGTCATCATGTCCATACATACATGACCTACAGTGGTGTTGTCTATAAATTTGGTGTCATCATGTCCATACATACATGACCTACAGTGGTGTTGTCTATACATTAATGGATCCACAGTGGTGTTGTCTATAAATTCGGTGTCATCATGTCCATACATACATGACCTACAGTGGTGTTGTCTCTACATTAATGGATCCACAGTGGTGTTGTCTATAAATTTGGTGTCATCATGTCCATACATACATGACCTACAGTGGTGTTGTCTATACATAAATGGATCCACAGTGGTGTTGTCTATAAATTTGGTGTCATCATGTCCATACATACATGAGTCAGTTCTGTTAACAGTACATAAAAGTGGATAGAGATTTGGAATGTTGTTGGTTTTTGTATTTATGAGCATTTCTATAGTTACTTTTCGAGAGAAAGAAGAAAATGAAAATTGCTTCATTTTCTAAAGTATTGGATAAACTCTAAGTTTAAATAAAGGGCTCACCGAGTGCAGCATGATACGACCGCAGCATGTCGACCACTGAAATTTCAACAAAAGTAGTTTAAAGTGTATGTGGACACAGTAATGAGCTTGACACAATTATTAGATGGACACAAAAAGAAGCTTGACACAGTTATTAGCTAGGAACAAAATAGGGAAAAATTCAACCCTTTTGATCACTTGCTGATGAAAAAACGTAAGAGCTATGCAAAATATGTACTATCATCTAAAACTTTACATCCATAGAAATCCAAAGAAAAAATCCCATCAAAATCTGATGAAAAATAAAGATTTGACATATTTAGAAAAATTGCAATGTAGGCCCCTTTGACCCCTTGTAGCTCTGAAACGGTAAGAGCCACGCCAAATCCGTTGCCATATCTCTGAAAGCTTAGATCAAGAGGAATCCTAAGAAAATAATCCCATTGAAATCCGATGGAAAATAAAGATTTGACATATTTAGAAAAATTGCAATTTTGGCCCCTTTGACCCCTGGTAGCTCGAAAACGGTAAGAGCTACACAAAATCCGTTGACATGGTGCTAAAAGCTTAGATCAAGAGGAATCCAATGAAAAAAATCCCATTGAAATCCGAAGAAAAATAAAGATTTGACATATTCAGAAAAATTGCATTTTTGGCCCCTTTGACCCCTTGTAGCTCGGAAATGGGAAGATCTACACAATCTGTTGGCATACTACTGAAAGCTTAGATCAAGAGGAATCCTAAGAAAAAAATCCCATCGAAATCCTATGAAAAATAAAGATTTGACATATTTAGAAAAATTGCAATGTTGGCCCCTTTGACCCCTTGTAGCTCGGAAACGGTAAGAACTATGCCAAATCTGTTGAGATAAGCTGAAAGCTTAGATCAATAGGAATCCAAAGAAAAAAATCCCATCGAAATCCGATGAAAAATAAAAATTCTACATAATCTGCAAATTCGCAATTTTGGCCCTGTTCGGCCCCTCATAGCTGGGAAAGGAAACAAGTTATCAAAAATCTAATAGCTGAGCACCATATTAATTTTTCACAAGGAATCCATTAAAAAAAACTGCATCAAAATCATGCTTAAAATAAAAAAAAAAAAATTTTTGGAGATTTGCCCCTGTAGGGCCCCATTTATCTAGTGAGCGGTACATGCTACGTAAAATCTGTTGCAAACTACGGATTGGAAATTTCCTCAGGAGCACACTGAAAGAAACCCCATCAAAATCCGATTAATAATAAAGATTCTACAGACACACATGTGAAAACACCCAATTTAACCCTTTTTGGCCCCTTTTTTTAAAAACATGAAGGGGCCACAATGACCAAAACTAAGCCAAGCCTTCCTTTAGTACCAAAGAACATTATATTAAAATTTCATAAGGATTGATCTACTGGAACTAAAGTTATTGACCAACAACTAAAGTGTCTACAGACGACGGCCACAACGACAACGACGACCACGACAGCACCATACCAATATACGACCACAAAAATTTTTGCGGCCATATAAAAATATTCTGTTGAGGGCAAAATTGTTATTATCATGATTATGCTTGGTCAGAATTTGGAAGAAAAAGGCGGATTTTGGCCTACAAACACAACAATTAATTTAACATTTTTTTTTTCAAAAAAATTTATTGGGATGAGGAAAAAAATATATTCACAAAATATGTCCATTAATATTCTGGGACTTTCCATTTTCAAAAAAATTGAGAAATAAGGTAGAACTAATGTACACTTCACCTATGTAATTTGATTTCATCATTACATTTTGAAGACTGTCTACTAAAACAGCAAATCATTCATAAATCCAAATCAAAGGGTGGGTAGGAGGGGGTCTGATCACCAGAAAATAACTTTCAAATCCTTGATTCCCAAGAAATTTTTTTTTAATCCTGTATCCTGAAAAGGCAGCATATCTTGTATCTAATGAAGAGTTTATCCCAAAGTCCTGATAAAAAATTCTGTTCCTAGTATTAGTATTCTAATAAATTTCTTAATATATTCTACTTTAACACATGAATTGTGAAATATTATTTTAAAGGAATTTTTAACTTATTTATCAATATAATTACAAATTTAACTTACTTGTCAATATAATCACAAATCTGTTTGATTCCAGGAAGGTCACAGATGTTTGCATGAATTCTTTTCTTCTGTTTCAGTTTACTTATTCTGTCAACCTATTCGAAACAAAACACTTCATTCAAAGCTGAATAATTGGAGATAACTCTGGATGATATAATGAAAACTCAATACATTTTGTATACCAGTAATAGCTGATTATTGGAGAAGTAATGTTCAATTAAGATTGTTTCATGAAAATGTTTACGAAAAATGTGAACTACATTTATTAAATTAAAAAAAGACTCTTAATTGATTGTTTGCACAATAATATATTTTTCCTTTTTCTGTTCATTTATTCTGTGAAAAAACAAAAATTGCCACTGACAACTAGAAGAGTCAAAACATGTCTGTTATGTTTAGAAAATTACAATAAATCAGCTGCTGTACATGTACAGTAAAGTGTACAGTAAAAGTATTTTATAAATATGAAATAATGATAGTCATTTCATATGAAATGAAGATTTTTCAAAAAATATATTTTGAAGTCAGTACTCATCTGATTTTGATGAAATTTGCATCAATGAACACAGCATTTGCAGTGTATTTTTTTTTGTTGCTTTATATTGTGGAATTTTTGAACTTAAGGATTTCAACAAGCAACTGTGTAAATAGGGTAAATTTTGTAGTCCAGTATTACTTAGAATTTTGTGGTACAATCAACATGTTTGCTCTAAAAAAATCATATCAGAAAATGTCTCCAAATTTTCTAAATTGTTTGGTCGTTTTTCTCAAATTAAAAAAAATTTCTAAACACATCAACAACTCATTTTTTTCTTTTGTTTCAAATAAGCATTTGCTTAAAAACCTAGGATAATATAGAATGCCCATTTTGCACCTATGTTGTGGCACCAACAGAGTTCAGAGACACATCATACAATAAAGGGCTATGCCGAGCGCAGCATGATACTACCGCAGCATGTCTACCACTGAAATTTGAACAAGTGTGATTTAAAGTAAATGTGGACACAGTTAAGAGCTTGACACAGTGAATAGATCGATACAATAAGGAGCTTGATACAGTAATTAGCTGGACGTAACTAGGGAACATAAAACCACTGACAGATTTATATCAAGATATATTCAAAGAAAACAAGTAATTAGCTGCACACAAGCTAAGGAAAAACAAAAATTAGCCCATATTATTCCTTCTATAAATCTGAAATGGTAAGAGGTATGTAAAATTGGTCAAAATATTACTTTAACTATATGATAAGAGAAATCTGAAGAAAGGAACCCAATTAAAATCCAACACAAAAATATACGATTTTACACATTCTTAAAATTGAATTTCAGCCCTTTTGAGCCTTGTAGCTTGGAAACGGTAAGAGCTACACCAAATCCATTGACATACTACTGAAAGCTTATATCAAAAGAAATCCAAAGAAAAAATCCCATTGAAATCCAATGAAAAATGAAAATTTCAGGTAATCTGCAAATTTATCCCCATTCGGCCCCTCATAGCTCAAAAAAGAAACATGTTGTCAAAAGTCTGATGATGCAGCTCTATAGTTATTTTCAAAATGAATCCATTGAAAAAACTGCATCAAAATCGGACTAAAAATAAATAAAATAAAATTTTTGAAAATCGTCCCTTTTGAGCCCCATTTATTTCGTGAACGGTACATGCCACGTAAAATCCATTGGCATACTACTGATAGGATATTTAATTAGGAACACACTGAAAGAAACCACATCAAAATCAAATAAATAATTAATATTCTACATTCAAATATGTGAAAACACCCAATTTTGCCCTTTTTGGCCCTTTTTTAAAAAACGGGAGGGGCCAAAATAACCAAAACCAACCCAAGCCTTCCTTCTGTGCCAAGAAACACTGTTTTGAAATTTCATAAGGATTGGTCAACTGGAACTTAAGTTATTGACAAAAAACAAAAGTGTCTACAGACGAAGACGAAGCAGGACGACAACGACGATGACAGCGCCATACCATTATACGACCTCAAATTTTTTGCGGTCGTATAAAAACAGCTACATTTATCGTACATGTATAGAATTTTCCAGCCTTTTGCAAATTTTAAATATACTGCATACACAAAAGATTGTTACCTCTGGTTTAGGGAATAAATTACACTGTTTTTGTCCACTGTCTGTAAAACAAAATCCAAGTCCATGACAAGCTTCATCTGGATTATACTTATCTGGTAACCTATTTAAAATCAAAGTTACAAGTCACAATTCATGTTTTTGAATGACTTTTACAACAAAGTATGTAGTATTCATTTCTAATACAAACAAAAAAAAACTCAATAAATCTGTGATGATTTATTTGTTAACACATTGTCTAATATATCAAAAACCTACAGTTGTGGTCAAAATGTAACTAATTATTCAAATATCAAAAGAAAATAAACCATAAGGACATGCTTTTTATAAAACAGTCATAAATGTATCATTGTTTCTCTTGATTTTGATTCATAAATGATTTCCATCTCGTTTATTTTCATACCATACAGGTTTTTTGATGTGTCAGGTATATACCTAACATGATTCAAGATACTGATTTTACTAAATATGGTTAACTGTTCACATATCAGTGTAGTTTTTAAAAATACATGATCTTTTTTTTTGTATTTTTCCTGATGTTTTTTTATTGATTGTCCCTATGTCGACCCTGCATGAATTACCACATATTTACCTCTCAAAACTGCAGAATTTCCTATTTTTCAGTAAATTCAGAATTTGATACATTGTATGGAATAACCAAAGTTGCATATAAATATTACAGTAATTAATTTTAAAAAGTTCTAGACATTGTTTTGGTGTATTTAGAATATGAAGTACATGTAAATGGTAGATTGGGAAAAAAATTTCTTCAGGTACAGTGCTGTTGAACTTTCTCTCCAATTGACTCCTCGTCATCTTTACATAATACTACTAACTTACAGGCTAATGATTTCCACTGCAATATAGTTTACAAACAATTTACACGGCAGTCCAAGTTGTGATGGCAAATAGCTACAGAGCCTTTCTAAAGAATTAATCACTGTCTCATTGTGTATCACAGAAAGCTGCTCTCCTAGGGCAAAAATCACTGTACAAGCTGAAAATTATAAATTCAAATTCATTAAAATGTGTATTTAGAAAATAAAAAGAATGTCAAATTCTAAGTAATTTTTCAATAGTTAGGCCATATGAAGTTAGGCCCTATCAAGTTAATTTGTAGATTCTCATCCACCTGATTCTATTTTATCTTTTTTTACTGATTACATATCATTAATTAAAATTGATAGGAATTTAAAGAAAATTCCTGAATAATTGAAAAAAAAATTTTAAAAATTGAGCTTAGAAAAAATGGGGCGGCTGCAGATGAGAATCTATTAATAAATTTGATGTGGCCTTACCTGTAATTAGTAAATTCTCATCTAGGGTAACCAATATAATGGGGCATGCGATAGGATTTTATCATTTTATTTTTTATTGCGTGCCACCTATTCTGTAAAAATTCGAAGTTTTATCTGCCATTTAACCTGAAATGGTAGGATTTGTGTAAAATGACATCAATCGTGATCTTGAGACAACTTTTTTTACAGGAATCAAAAGAAAAGGAAAACTAAGACTACACCTATTTATTGGAAAATCATTAATGAGGGGCCTGATGGGGGGTCTCATCATGAATCACGAAAAAATTATTTGGACCAATCACAGTTCACGGGAAATTCAATTTGTCAATCACGGATCAAACAATGTTCTAATAACGATTCACGACAAATTAATTAAATGGAAAACGAATCACAGGGAATTGAAATCCTCGATCACGGAGAATGAAAAATAAACCCCATCAGCCCCCTCATTAATATACAAACATATCAATGACTTCCACGAACAATCTTAAGATATTGAATCAAAACAGAACTAAAAATGAAAAAAAATAGTGCAAGAGATAAAATATCTAAACAAGGTTAACAGATACATACATTAAAATTATCATAATGAAAATTCAATTCAATTCAAATAATTTTATAGATTAAATAATCAATGGGATTGGACAACAGGCTAGGCCTATATATATCCTCTCCCACAACAAGATGGTACAAATGGAACAATTTAAATGAATATAAATAATGATCACATATTATACAATATACACAATCAAAAGTATATAAGAAGCAGTTTGTTTTGTGACAGAAGCAAGATAGAAAAAAAGAGCGTATTTCAATCATTTTTTACACATTACGGTCTATCATATAAGAGGATCATTTGTTAATATAAGGTATTATCTGGTAGTAATAAAGAGTGAAAAATTATAAACAGGGCCATCTTATTATCATAAATTATGTTAATGAATGTTTAGATTATTATCCAATGATTTTGTAGACATACATTGTATATATATTAAGCAACAGAAGAAAGATCTTACTGGTAGTAGAGATTAGAATTAAGAAAGTGAGACAGAAAATAAGAAAAAAAAATAAAATAAAACAAAATAAATTAAAGTTATTGATACAAAATATAAATTTGGAGAAGAAAAATAAATAAAAGAAGAACAAAATAAAATAAATGGGAGGATGACACAGCATGGTATCTATATAATCAAATAGCAGATATGCTGAAATACTACATTTCAATATTACCAATACAGATATATCTATAAACCCCAATATACATACATGTTCACATATAATAATCCTCTGCATAGATAAATCATATTATAAAATCATTTATAAATGCAAAGTGCATGTGTACAACAGATAGGCATTTAATTGAACCTTCCAGTATTTTTTATATAATCTATGACTAAATTTGTTATTTTGGAGTTTAATTCTGGAGAGAGTTCATAGTTATTACCTAATAAGGAATTTGTATCTAAAGGAACTTGCAGATTATTTAATTCATTAAGCAACTGTGCTCTATGTAACATATAAAGAGGACAAATAAATAAATAATGATAATTATCCTCAGTGTCGGCACCACATGCACATTTTGAGCTCGCAGATAAGTGTGACTGTAATAAATGTTGATTGAGATCACTTGCCTCATTTCGAAGTTGACAGTAAGTGATATTATTTTTTCGATCACCAAGATTAAAATGTTCCGGTGGTTTTTGTATATCATCATTTAATTTTTTCTTAAATATAGATATGGGGGTAATATTTTGCACTTCATTGTCTAGATTGTTCCAGGCATTTAGTGCACTTGGTAAAAAACTCTTTTTATAAGACTCTGTACAGCTTTGGGGAATGTTAAAAAACCTTGGATTTCTGAGAGGGTAGTTTTCTGAGACATTTATATGAGACGTCACAAAATTAGATATATAGCTTGGAAGGTACCCATGCAATGCTTTATGTATAAAAAGTAGTTTTTGTTTATTACGTCTATTTTGCAATGAGTCCCATCCAAGTTCATGGTATAATTTTAATTTAGAAGTACCTTTACGTAAACCAGTTACAATCCTGGCAGCTTCATATTGAACAGATTCAATCAAATCAGCTTCTTGCTGGGTGCAATTGTCCCAAACAATATTGCCATATTCTAGAATTGGCCTTATAAATCCAATATATATTTTTTCAAGGGACTTCCTATCAAGGTTATACTTCAATAATCTTAGAACATTTAACCTGGACCAATAATGAAAATGCAGACTGAATAAAATTACAAATAACTCTTTGATGGATTTCTCACAAACCTGGGATTGAATTTAATTAATTAAAAGGGGCCAAAGGGCAGAGCAATATAGGGAGGTTCACCAACCTCATTAGTGATGTCACAAAATCTAATTTACATATGCAAATTAGCATTTTTGATCGGCAAAGTCTTAGTGAGACCACTATTTAACAATGTAAAAGAATTTTTGATCTTTTGTAATTTTTTTATTATCCATCCGATTTTGGATCTCTAAAATGCGTAATAAACTTCAAGATTTTCATATTTTTTCTGCTGATTTACTTTTTAAAAATTTCCAGCAGAAAATTTTTTATGTTGTTTTAAAAAATGTCAAAATTGCCGAAATTTGTATACTTTACAAAAACGCTTCTTTTTTAGATTTTGAAAATAAATATATTTAGAAACTTAACACCCTGTAAAAGTGTAAGCATTCCAGAATTTTGATCAAAAGGAATTATGAAGATTTCTCAATTAACACTTGAATACGATTGAATTGAAAATGACATTTTTATGACACTCAATTACCACTATTTCTTGCCAACCAAATTTACCTTTTCGAGTCTGTGACGTCACGGCGAAATTACATCGGAGCAATTACATCAATAAAATATTTACATACGAAATGATAACAAGAAGTGATATGGATTGAAACCCATATCAACTGCTCGATTCTAATTGTATAACTGTAGCTTTTACAAATTGTGGCAAGTGCTTATAGTTTCTCTAGATTGCCATTTGACATTTCAACACCTCTTTCAAGATAGGCACCAGTGGGCGACATAGATTAACATTTGACTATATGAAAAAAAAAAAACATTTGAACTATTAAATAAGTCACAGACTATTTGATTTTCAGGGGGGTTGGGATTTTCATCCGAGCCGGGAAATTTTTGCCAGATTTTTTTCTGATGTACACTTATATTGCTAGGAAATTTTGTTGAGCCAGGTTAATTTTCTAATTGACATAAAAATCTGAGCCAGGTTATTTCTTCAACCCAGGTGCTTGCCAGGGAATTTTCTTGGGTAAAAATCGGGGCCAGACTGATCTTTTTTCTAAAAAATACCACCCACAAACCCCCTGAAAATCAAATGGCCCGTGCCTAATTTGTACCATTTTTTTTGGATATACAGTACAGAAAGAGTGGTACCGTGACAAATCACTGTGATAGCCATGTCCCACTCTGAGAGTGATACTGAATAACTTTTTATCTTTAAGAGATATCTCAATTATTTTTTCTGCATTTTAAGTGGTATAATACACCACTCTTAATACAAAAGAGAGTAGGAAATAATCTCANGAATTTCATTCAATGATAGTCGCCAGCTTTACTATATGGGAAAAACACTTTGGAATTACTAAACTAATTTGTATCAAACTTTTTTATACCCTTTCAAAAGTCCCTTTTGAAAAACGGCGTCCGTGTATAGTGGTATCATATAGACATATATTAGTCCCTGTCCCAACTTAAGAATATTTGTTATGAATACTCTCTATAGTTTGAATTTTGCATGTGTCCGCATTTTGACTACCTTGTCTAAACGAGGACACTTAAATTTTCTCTCACGTCGAAAAATTTACAAAATGATTAAAAATAGACTAAAAATAATTATCTACAACAAATACACAGACGTTATTATTTTCACGAAAATGTATTCCTTAAAAAATAAAAATTTCCCGGTTTCAAACTTGAAATTGAGAGGCTATATTTTGATCACATAACATGCATAAAAACTAATATATTGTAGGTTATTTTATTTTTCATTTTCATTTCTGCATACAAAAGACATAGCAGTGTTATGGGGAAATTGGAAATTATAAATTTGGAAGTCCTATTCCTATTCCGTCAACAGTTCCTCATCTCCCTAAGCTCCCCTACCTGCCCACAATCTCCATTTGTGGGTCTTTTCCCATGAGACATAAGATGAATTTTTAAAACAAAATTTATGCTAATACCCCCCTTTTTAGAATGATTCACCTGTTCACTCTTGATTGCTCAAGTACATGCATCTTAACTTTGGCCTGGATCTCATCACCAATGGTTTGTCCCTGTAACTGCAAGAATTACCTTTCAATGCAACAACTAAATTATCTAATGAAAGAAAATCATTATTTGTACCACAATACCCATAGCGAAGCTATTGTTCAAACTGGCCTTCCAGATTAAGTAGAGGCCACTTTGTCTGCATGAGTGAACACATTGTTCTGAAAAAAAATCTGAAGTCCAAATATGTAAGACTAGAACTCGCAACCCTTAGTGTTACTACTCTAGAGATGGTTTACTAACCACCTTTCTACTTTTCGATCAATAAACCTATTTATCTTTACAACTCACATTTTGGAAGAAAAATATAAAAACATGTATACAATATATTTTTTGAATATTTTACACGGTAGCACTTAAATACGCCTGCATACGCCTGCCGGTATAAAATACGCCTGCAGAAGAAATATATACGCCTGCAGATATTGATATATTTAGGTAAAATTAAACATTTAAAAGGGTTTGTTATATTTTTTGGGGGAAATTTGTCATAAATATAGGATATTTCGGACTTCAAAGTTAGCAGGCGTATGTACGTAAAAAACGAATGACATCGGTGACTAAAACTGGTCTGATGAGTGTGGAAATAAAAAAAATAATTAAAGAATGAGTTTATTTAAACAAAAATTAGGATACTTTTAAGTTAAATTTATTATAATAAATATTTTTCAAAAAGTAAATAATTCTACAGAAAAGTCAAATTTCGATTAATTTGACCTACCTTCCAGTTTTTTTCCTCCTGCATCACTATATGCATTCATAACAGCAATAATGGATTCTGGTGAAATTTATAATCGAATTGTGGTCCTTTGTGTGATTACCCAAGCTATGGAGACTTGACACGCGTCTGATGACTTGGACATAATTAATGTGTGTTTTTTTATTGAATGGCCCTTATAATTACCTTTAATGACCACTAATCCAATTAAAAAAATAAGTGTTTTGACATTTACATATGTCATCTTTGATTTCATATAAAAAGTGATTTGTGCTCATGATCAAACGATTCCGCTAGATTATTGAGTCTATGAACCACAAAATTAAAAAGTTGGGAGACTTGAAAGATGTAAAAGTTCCAGAACTGATCGATAGAATCCGTGATATTCACGAAGAACAGCTTCTGGAAATAAGGGGATCTCAGTTACACGGGAGGGGAGGACGAGTTAGCAGACAGGG
>MJUU01004980.1:82414-108020 GCA_002080025.1 Modiolus philippinarum | reverse complement strand
AACACTTCTCAAATATTAATGTATGATTACTGAGTTTTTGAGCGTAGAAGAAAGGACAAATTGAATATTTTGTCGAAAAATGACAAATATGACCAATTTTGACTACTTTTTCTGTATAGGAAATATAGAGCACATGCAAGAACCACAAAAATATGTATATGAGAGGTTCAATTCATTTGTACAAATAAGTGGGTAAATTATCTAATTGGTTCTTGGATGTGCTCGATATTTCTGGTTAGGAAAACTGTTCGAAAATCTGCCAAATTCAGTATATTTCCATGAAAATGCTTAAAAGAAGCCTTTTCATGACGTCAGAACTGTACCTATTGTGACGTCATCAGTTCTAACATTTGTATTTTATCTGTAAGTGAGATTTCAACTTTGAAACGAACACAAAAGAAAATCTTGAAGTGAAACTTAGAAATTCACTGAAATCTTGGGCCAAATCCACCCCTTATCGCACCTTGTCCTTTATGTCTGATTAACTATAGTTTATATGAAAAAGAAAGGAAATGGGGTAAATTTCAAGGAGACAACATCCCATCCCCAGAATAAAACTACCCAAAACAAAGCATCTAGGGGTCACCGTATGGTCTTCAACACAGTGAGGAACCTCACAACATATAGCAAGCCCTAAATGGCCCCAAAAAGTAAAAAGGTGAATAAATCAATGGAAACAAACCACATCCCATAACCCGAATATCAAGAATCTAAAATTTTATAAGAAGACAAGGACAAGCCAATGACCAACATATTCCTGACTTGGGACAGGCCCAAAAATTGCGGTGGGGTTAAACTCGTTTTCTTGGATCCAAACCCTCCTTCTATGTGTGGTGAATGGCAAAATAAATAAATACACAAAAAGACTCACAGTAAAAATCAAACTAGAAAAAAGTCCACCTTATCAAGACGAGTACCTTTACAATGTTTATTCTTTTTGACACCATTTTATTAAATAAAAGTCTGTTTTGTTCTCAAATGAATGCCTAAATAATAAATGTAGTGATAATATAAAGAAATTTTGTATTATTGCATACAATGTATGTGATATTTGGAAAAAATACACTGTACATTATTTATATATGATTACAGGGAATCTGTGTAATTAAGGATTACGTGCAATCCCTAAAAAATCAGAGAATTCATATAATCACTAAATTGCTTGGGGATTACATGTAATCCCTGTATTTTACCAGTGATTACATGTAATCCTTGATTTTTCTTGGAATATTTACATGTTTTTCCCTGACCCCCAATACTCCAAATAAAATAACATTCCAAATGGTTTTCATGGTTTGTTTATCAAAGAATAAAGGGTTTATCAATGCAATATCCACCAAATTTGATAGTTCTGTGATAATAAGTACTGTCCATCTTAATATATCTCTAAATAATTGAGTCTAGTTTGAGATCTCCTAAAAAGATTCGAAAACCACTCACTCTTAAGATAATCATGGATAAAAGTTTATAATATCATTAGGGCTATTCCATTAAAATGGATGTGGGGGGGGGGGGGGGGGGTAGGAAGGGAAGTTTTATTTTTGGTCATTGGTCCTGGGTCATTCTCACCTTGTGGCCACTATTTGTATATTCGGTTTTCTACAAAAGGGGTTGATGGTTGTGGGGGTATTTTGAAAGTCCCTTCCTACCCACCCACATCCATTTTAATGGAATAGCCCTTATGGATAAAAAATAAATAACCTTCACAGAAGAACTCTTTAAAATCCAAACGGACAATCAAATACAATATCTCTCAAAAACAAAGATAAACCAAATCATATCAAGCATCATTTTTTTTACAATTACAAAATGTTAAGAAAACCAGGAACGATTACTATCTCATACATAAGACTTTTGTTTGGTTCAGATTACTATTAATGTATGCAGAAACATTTCATTCTCATTTAACTTTATTGAAAACAAAATATGAAGTCTAATGAATTAATTTGTGCTGGTCTTATAAAAAATGTCTTTGATTTCATAAAATCAAGAATAAAAATCCAGTTTTCAGACTTAAATTAATTGTAAAAATAGATAATTTTCAGATTTAAAATAAAAGTAAAAATGGGAATTTTCAGTATTATAAAAATCAATAAAAATGACATTTTCAATCTGTGGCCTGCCTGGGTGAGTGTTTCCTCTGATGCTATTGGGCTAGTTGGAACACAAATTGGCCACAATAGTCCTTTGGTGGTCCCCCGCAAAAAAGGTGTTTCTTCTGGTCTATGCTATATCTTAGATAGTCACCATTGAATAAGAAAAAGAAGGGAAACGGGGAATGTGTCAAAGAGACAACGACCCTAAGGGGAGCAATAACAACTCAAAGCCACCATAAGATCTTCAATGAACGGTGAGGAAACCCCACACCCAACGGTAGGTCGGAGTTGGCCCCTAAATAAAAGAGTAATCAAGTTCAGCGAAATAAGCATCTTCCTAGACTCCGATAGACATAAAGTGAACTAACTAGAAAACAGACAAGACACACAAAGGCTTAATAAATTTCCTGACTTAGGACAGGCGCAAACCCGCTGCGGCGGGGTTAAACTAGTTTTATTGGGCCCAAACCTTCCCCCTATAGCCAATGTGATAAATAAAAAAACGATCGTAACAACAGTAAAATTCAGTTGGCAACAGGACTGAGTCAACTGTGAAAAATGAAACTGAAAGAACTAAATATACGGACATAAACATGAAATCACATGAAATCACTAGCAGTTAACTGACATGCCAGCTCCAGACCCATTACCAACTGACAAATTAAGTTATGTACCCTCAGTATACAGCTTCCATCAAGATCCCTTCCTGTGAGGAGTTTAGCATAATGATTTCATGTATATACCGGAATACATAACCCGTGTCCATGCAATACTGATTTTAGAAATTTAGAATGTGTTTAGTTAAAATGCAAAGACCCTATCAAAAAATCAATGTTAATACCTATCAATGTTAACCCTATGGAAAAAAAATCAATGTTAACCCTATGGAAAAAAAAACATTCAAACATCTCTGAAACTACTTGGCCAATAAAATCAATCTTAGCCACAATAGTATTAAGATGGTCCCCCGCAAAAAAAAAAATGTTTTGTCAGGTTTAGAATTTTTCCAAGATATAGCTAGGGGGACATGATTTAACATTTAATATTACTTTTATATGTGTTACTGTTCTTAATTTTTGACATAATTTTTGCTAATTCTTGTGTGTTAAATGCAGATATATTTTCTTGTATTTGGGTTGAAAAAATATGAATAAATCATTGAAATATTCTTTAATGGTATTGAATATAGCAATTTTCATCAGAAAATATCCCCAATTTAACTTGATGCATAATAACAACGATTATTGACTGTCAGGAAAAACGTGTAAAAATGTTGAAAAAAAATCACAGATAACATGTAATCCGTAGTATTTTTAGGCATTTCATGTATTCCCTAAATTGGCCATGGATTACATGAAATCCCTGATTTTGTCAGGGATTACACATAATCCCTTATTACATAGATTCCCTTAAACGTATATATATTTTATATATATTGCATAAAAGAGTAAAATTAATATACATATATTTTTTTGTAAGGTGCAGTGATGAATTGTGATAAATATTAGTTATAATCTAGCTAAACTGATGCTAACTCCAGTTTACAACACTTTAGAGCTTCTATATGTTAAGCCCAATATGGTATAAAACTACACAATGTGTCATAGGGATAAGATGTATGGTGACTTCAAGATGAAAAACAACAATAAAAGTGTTGTTCCATTGCCTTGTTTTACCATGTATTTGTAGAGACTTTGTCTCAGGTGCGTTTACTTCATATCCCTTCATTGTTTGTACATAATTTTTATATACATGCACATAATGTTATGAATTTCAATAAATTTAAACTGTTTTGCAGTATTATCACAGCTATCATATGACTAAGGTACTTGTTTATGTAAAGATGGAGAGTGAAGGGAACAGTATACACAATCATTCATTGACATATGTTCTCTGTTTTATCATTAAGCACTCATGGAGATAGTCGTTTGTGATCATATTTTGTGTCAAATATCATGTGTTTGTTATGTAATAGGTTATTGGTTGTGTTTTGTGGTTTTGGACATGTTTTTTATTAACGAGATTTAACAGAATTTTTGGTACACAGGTTAAAAAATCATATCACACTCAAACGAGCATATTTATTTACAATTGAACTCATTCAGTACATGTGATATTACAATATTATTGACAAGGAAAATAAAAAGGACCAATATTTCAGATAAGAGATAAGTTATCAATGAATTAAGAAGTGAGATAGTCTCATTGAATTAAGAAGTGAGATATGGTCTCAATGAATTAAGAAGTGAAGTGAGATGGTATCAATGAATAAAAATTATAAGATGTCCTAAATATAATTATAAATTAAGCATGTCTTAGTTAATCAAAATCAATATGAACTCAATAAATTCAAAAAGAAGATTGTCTCAGTGAATAAAAAATGAAGTGACTTGCTTGTATCAAGAAATTTCATAGTCTTCAGTGAATCAAAAATGAAAATGGTTTTAACAAATGGATGATATAAAAAATTCTAATGCACTTATGTTTGTAAAGCTAATTTTGATTGGACGGCATCAGAATTTCAGAGGTTAAAACAATTTACTGCCAGAACCAATAGCAACGTAATGGCATAGATTCATACCAATCTTCCTGTAATTTTAAAATCCATTTACAAAGTTCATTTCAGGTTTGCATTAGAATAGAGATAACCAAACTGTATTTTAGGGTCTTCATGGGTAAATCTAAGATGTAACTGTCGCAAACATCTGTTTTCCAGCTCCGCTAATGCACCGCTGGAAAAGTTTATGACCGACAGAAAAATCTACGCTTTACCTCCCTCAGATCCTAAAATACAGTATGGTTATTCTTAAGTGGAGATTGTCTCACTGAATAAGAAATGTGAATGTCTTAACAAATAAAAAATATATAAAGATGGTGTCAATGATTAAATATAAAGATAGTTTCAATAAAAGTCAAAAACTAAGTTTGTATGAAAGACTCTCAAAAGGAGAAATTGTATCAATAAAACCAGAATAGATATAAAACAATTCCATAAAGATGTTTCCTTTGTTGATGTTTCATTTTGTTTGTACAGTGAAACCTGTCTAAACTGAACCCCTCTGGGACTGAAGATTTTGTTTGGTTTAGACAGGTGTTCGGTTTACACAAGCTCAAAATATAAAGGAATTGATAGAAAGGATCTTAAGTTCACATTATGTTTGGTTTAGACAGGTTTTTTGTTTTTTCAGGGTTCAGTGTAGACAGGTTTCATTGTATAGTACAAAGATTGAGTCTCAAGTAATGAGAAAGTTATTGTATTTATAGGTTGGTGACCTTGATGTACATAGTATACCAGTCTGTATGAATGTGATTGGATGTCCACTCAACTTCCAGATGACAGCAGCTAAACATGAACAGAAACCCGTTGTTAGGTCAGTAATTAAAATGGCTCCTGCATTTTATGCACTATTAATCTATGCAGGGATGGTTCTTTTCTGTTTTTTTCATTGATTTCCGCTAAATGAGTCTGGAATTGTCCATTACAATTTTTTTATCATATAATAATATTTTGCTTCTGCAAGACTATTTCTGCTCATTTTGTGGGGTCAGCAGAAATAATCCGAGATGTATGAGAACTACAAGTTTAATCATCACTTTCTCACTTCTACATAGATTTATATGGTAACTTTGTCATTTACATGTATTAAAGAGTAAAATATTATCAAGTAACCTATGATCTTGCAAATGTTGTTAAAATGTGTTCGTTTAATATTATGACACAATATTTCTCGGCCACCCTAGTCTACTACTGTGGATAATAGATTCTGGTTGTATAACAATGTTATTTGTATTCTGTTTCTAAGTTGTAAACTTGCAATGTTATCAAATATGTGGCATATTTTTAATGCATATGCAGCTTTTTGGGGGTCAAATTTATTTCTTATTTTGATTTTATATATTTGTGCTAGATTTTAAGAAATGAAATATTTACCTATAGTTTGCCTGAGGGCTTTTCCAGGAAAAAATGTACAGGGGGGCAGGAACGCAAGTCAAAATTTAGGGTACCACCACTATAATTTTAATTATTTTTTCATGTATAAGCAATAGTTATAATTAAGTCTAACACCCCCCACCAAGGTAAAAATAAATTATTTGCGTTCCTGCCCCCCTGTACATTTTTTTCTGGAAAAGCCCTGATAATAAAAAGTGAAAATGTACAGAAATAATTGTTACAAATGGGAGAAAAATTTCATGAAATGAAATGCAGATTGGCACAAATGCAAAATGCTTATTACTGACCTGACAGAACATTATTTTATTTATTTATTTATTTGACTTATTATAACAGATATTTTACCAGGTAAAACTGATGTGTAATTTATATATATGTATTGATAATTATATTAATATTTAATTACGTTTAACAGGGTGGATCCAACAAATATAAACAGGGGCAGTTCAGTTAAAAAGAGGTTCAGGCTGTTTTATTTCTGTTTTTTCCTGACATTTTACTCAAAATGATAAAAAAAATCATCAAAAGTTTGGTAGAGGGGTTCCAACCCTTTACCCTGGAACCCTAAACTGGATCCACCAAAATGTTTTGTTGTTTACATTAGACGGAAAGTTGATAAAATAGTGATTACTGTATTTTTTTAAAAAGTTACATTAATTTTAGGCATGAAATTTAATATTATATAATTTGCATGCCAGTTGACTTGCATGTTGTTAACTGGGCTAACAATGTAAAGACAACAAAGATATACAGAAAACATGACTTTTATACATGTACACATGTACATTGCATCAGTGTTTATATGTAACCTGACGCAAAGTGTCACTTTGAACTATTATCATCTCTTGGTGTCCATCTGTCTCTGTAAGCGTTCACATTGTGATCATCTCATCTCTAAAATACTGAAGCCATTTTAACAAAACTGCAATAATGTGCAGGGTCCTTTACAAAGATTTATCCTGTTGTTCATAATGCTACCAGAACAGAACTTAAATTATAATTGGACTATATCCTCAGAATCTTCTGAAGCAGTTTGAACCATACTGCAGTGGAATGAAGCAAGGAAGGTCTTGTATAAAGGTTGCTCCTTTTGTTCCAGATACATCACTTAGTTGTCTGATTTAGTGTCCTTCAGGTCTGAACATAGTTTATCAAAGTCATTGGCACCTTATGGGAAGATATGTTGATCTATTCTCAAACTACAGAAACCAATTCAACCAAACCCTACAGGAGTGATGTAAAGGAGGTGCTTAACAAAAGATTGTTCATTTCTTTTAAATTCTTAAACAAATATAGCAATTGCATATAACATGGTTATACATATTGGATCATATGGGATAACATATATAGGTCATCTCCTCCGTAACGTGTCAAGCCAGTTGAACCAAACTTAACAGAAATCATGTAGAAAAGCTAGGTTCATGACTTAAAGTTTGCTAATTTTTAATAGATCTAAGTTTAACATTAGACTCATTGGGAAACACTTAGTGACAATCTCTCTTGAAATTATAAAATAGAATAAATGTTTAGACATTAAGAGCAAATATGAGTTTGTTTATTTATTTAACCATTTTTATAATTTCATTGGTCAGAAGCATTTTTTTCAGGTGAGAGATACAGACTCGGTATAACCTCTAATTTAGATATCTTATTACTTGAAAACTTCATTTAACTGACTTACCGACCTGAAGCTTTTGTGGGTTAATAATTTTCAACATTCAAAAAACATGGACTGCCATATGTCAAAATAAATATGTAGAAATAATCAACAAAAAATGTTACAGTCTTACTATTATTAATTTATTTAGTGGAAAATATTTAAGAATCATTGCCTTCAGTAGAGTTAATAATGACAATGTCATCGGGGCTATTCCAGTAAAAATTCCCTCTAGGGGGATGGAACGCCACTTTTTGGAGTCCCACCAATAGAAAAAATCCAAGTATATTTAATATTTGTATTACTTGACATGGAATTTTACCCACCCCAATTCGAAAAAAAAAAATAATTTGGTGTTCCAGGGCCTAATCTATAGTGCATTTAGGGGCCGAATTTCGGCCCAATTCCCAATGGGCAAAAAACATGATTTTTCCCAATTGCAAGATATGAAATTCCCAATTGTGTTTATGTCAAACTATGTCATTAAAAAAGTTTTAGTTTCGTGTTTTGTTTACATGAAATAAAATGGCAACTATCAATTTTCGGGAAACTAGTAACCTGATACTGCGGTAATGAAAGCTCAAGAGGAATGCCGAAGGTATGCTCTGGTTCCTACATTTCCGGTTTGTTTTTACGCTTACTTTTGTAAACATTTGGGTACCAGATTGTTTATTTATTGAGTTCGTGTCATCACACAATTTGAAGTACCCAATGGATTCATAACTTTATCAAGGCACAGAAATTTAAGCAATAAAAGCCATTTTAGTAACTTTTACTAACAAAGTGTGTGAAATGAACTGTTTGTTTCACTCACTATGTATATACGTTAAAGTTCAGTGTTCAATGTGTGGGGGCTTTATATTTTCAACTTATAATGGAAAAATTGATAAAAGTTTGATTCCTCTGATCTGAGTTTTGATTTTTTTAGCTCACCTAGCCAAAGGCCATGTGAGCTTTTGCCATCCCTAGGCATCCGTCGTCCGTCCGTCCGTTAACTTTTATTCAAAGATCTTTCCTCTGAAACTACTGGGCCAATACTTAGCAAACTTGACCCGAATTATCACCAGGGTATGCTCTTTCAAGTTTGTGATTTTTAAGTTCGTAGACCAAACAACACGGCCGCTGTTACTGAAAATAGAACATAGGGGGTAAATTGCCATTATTTGCAAATTACTCCAACACTATGACAGATATCAAAATTCTGACATGAGTTAAAAATTATCAGCATGATGAGATCTACCTGCCCTGCAATTTTGAAGAATATCCGTTTACCCGTCTTGGAGTTATTGCCCCTTTTCCGTAAAATTTTCAGTTTTTCGTTTTTTTAGTCTGGTAGAAGATAGAAGGGAAGTTTATATAACAGAAATGGTCAACATAGTAAGATCTACATGTCCTGCAATTTTGAAGAAAATCTGACAACCACATAGGAGTTATTGCTGCTTTTTCTTTGAATTTTCACAATTTTAACATTTTTACTTTTATTTCAAAAACTGTTTGAGATAAAGGTTAAATGTGAATTGCAAAAGTGTTGAGGATTTCTAGAACTACAATTTCTACATATGTCCAGCAGGTTCGCATCTCATCCAAGATGGCCGCCAGCGGGGAAGATAGTTTAACATAGGACCCTATGGGAAATGTATTCAAAGATCTTCTCCTCTGAAACCACTGAGCCAATGGGGACCAAATTTTGTCACAGTAGTCCTTGGGTGGTCCCCTTTAAAGTTTGTGATTTTTACATTCGTACATCATCCAAGATGGCTGCCAGCTTGGAGCACAGTTTAACATAGGGATCCTATGGGGAATGCATTCAAATGTCTTCTCCTCTGAACCCACTGAGCCAATTGGAACCAAACTTGGTTACAATAGTCTTTAGACGTTTTCCTTCAAAGTTTGTGATTTTTATGTTCATACCTCATTCAAGATGGCCGCCAGCAGGGAACATAGTTTAACATAGGGACCCTATGGGAAATGCATCCAAAGATTGTCTCCTCTGAAACTACCAAGCCAAATTGAACCAAACTTGGTCACAATAGTCCTTAGGTGGTCCCCTTTAAGGTTTGTGATTTTTACGTTCTTACCTCATCCAAGATGGCCACCAGTGTAGAACATAGTTTAAATAGGGACTCTACGGGAAATGCATTCAAATATCTTCTCCTTTGAACCTACTGAGCCAATTGGAACCAAACTTGGTTACAATTGTCTTTGGGTGATCCCTTCCAAAGTTTGTGATTTTTAGTTTGTAACTCATCCAAGAATAAAAATGTAACATCTGGTGAACTGATTTATAGTATGAGTGGGTGGTCTATTGGTGACAATGAATAAAACCAGTCACCAGGTGAGTGATACAGGCTCATGTGAGCCTCTAGTTTTATTAATTGACACTGTCAGTAAAACCCATCTGTGTGAAGGGACAGCCGGAGCTAGTTGACATTTCTAAAAATTATAAAAACATCTAGAATTGAAAGTTTTGCACTATAACTAAGCTTGATAATGTAATTTCTTTATTTATACATGATCACTTTGAACAAGCTTTGCAGTTAAAAAGAGAGTAAAATGAAAGCACACATTATACAAATCAACTATTGTACTGACTACTTTTTTCCCCAATTTTGAACAAATCACTTGAATTTTCTCAATTTTAAAGGCACAGGACCCTGGGTACAAAAGGTGGGATTAACCCCTGTGTTCATCCACCTGTGGGAAATTTTTCTGGAACAGCCCTTCAGCATGATGGTAGAAATAAATATTATGAATGCATATCTATAATTGTTGACCCTTTCGTTATTTGAATACTTTTTGCACCTTTTATGTTAATGTAATTTTGCCTTTCTTGTCATCACTCAGTGCATTATGTCTCTTGCAAATAAAATGTTTACAATAATTTTATTGTCCATTGTCTATGACATTTACAGTATTCCAGTTCCTATTGTGCAACCATTCTAGCAATTTCATTAATCTATAAAACCTCCTCAGGCCATTACAGATTGGTATACAATAGAATTGATGGACAATTCAAAAGGACCTGATTGTTAAGGATAAGTTCACAATAGCAATTCTCCTAAAACTGTTTACAATATACTGTATAAGGGGATATTTTTGCATGGTTTAAATTTCACGATTTTGATTCTTAAACCTATTTGAGAGGTTTTATTTTCGCGATTCTCACTTATGTTTTATTACATTTATAATGAAAACAGTTTTACAAGAGGGGAAATGTTCACATTATGTACAAACTGCGAAATTACCGAAAAAAAGCCCTCCCAAAAATTTCAACTTTTACAGTATGTTGTTCTGGAACTATAGGTAAAGGTCAGTTTTATCACACATATAGATTAATGAAATTGCTAGATTGGTTGCACAATAGGAACAGGAAGTTAAGGTCATAGACAATGGACAATAATAATCATGAATTTATGTAATAGCATTGTTGTTTTTAATATTTAGATTTGGGACACATGTTTCTGGCGTAGCTCCTATAAATAGATCCATGAGGATAAATAACATCAGTCCATTTGGTAAGTCATACTACATGTATTAAAGATTAGGTTGTGTAAACTGTAATAAACAAAACTAAAACATTCAGTCATAAGGGATTTGTTTAACACAGATTTCATAGTACATGTAGGTAAGATTAACATAGCATCACAATATATACTTTTCTTTTGAAAAACATACACCAGATCTAATTCATATTTGGTGTTAATGCGAAATCATATTGAAGTAGAACTTCATTTGTATGTGAATTTCAGAGTCCAAATGTGAAAACATAAGCCAATCACTTATTGTTTTGGTTTATTGCACCTTAGATAACTTTTACTGGTATAAATAAACAAATTTAGACACTCCTCCATGGCTTATATGTATATTTTAGATATAACAATCAAAACTTCTAGAAATGGTCTGACTTTGATGTCTCAAATTTTTTCTTGCTATTGTCAAGTTTGACCCATGGAAACATGAAATTAAGTACTAGTAAGAATCTTATCAATAAAATATCACAATAATTAATAAAAAGTAACTTTTTGACTTTTTCAGATATCAGAGTAGACTTTGAGACATACAATGTGATTGAAGACGATGACAAACTATTAGATGTTATGATTGCTTTTGGTAATGCCTTCCCTCCCAGAGACAACAGAGGGGTAGAAATTGTACCACCATGGCAAAGTAAGGGTTTTCTTGCGCTTAATTTGGATTGAGCATGTTCAGAGTCATGTCAATATCTTCAGATAATGAAATTTAACACAAAAGCACTATCATAGCAATGCAGCATACAAGAATTCTTGTGGAATTTTTAAGGCCATGATAAAATAAATTATTGGTTCTCAGGCCCTCCATCATCTAGTTGGAGGCTTGAAAAAAGCCCCTCATTGACCCTTTTTTGCTATTTCATTGAAGTAAAAATAAAAAAATCACCTCCCTCACTACATTTTTGGTGGTTTTCAAAATGAAAAAGGCTGCCTCATCTATTTTTTGGCAAATAAAAAGATAAAAAGAAATCACCTCCCTCCCTCATCAGTTTCAATGAAAAATGGACCGGGAACCAATTAATTAAATTTTTATGGCCTAATTTAATTAAAAGGTTTTTTAAGGGTTTGCATTATAATGGAGACAAATATTTTGTATTTCAGGACCTTATAGGACAATTCAAGAATCTGCTTTACAACTGTGCTGACTCATCTATACACTATATTGTCATTAACACCACAGATTTTAAAACACAAAATATTCATCTTCTAATTATGCTTAAGAAATATGAATACTTGCATATATGATTAAATCAATATAATAAAAGTCTATCCATGAATAAGCTAGACTACTATAATACACTTTTTCAGTTTAAGAGTGAGCTACATTTACACATCTTTAAACCCAAGAAAATTTACTGTTATTTCTCTAATTTTACTTTTATTTGTACAATGAATATATATAAGTGTGATTTCCATATTTATTTGAGTATGATCACAAAATACATACAAAACTGAATGGAAACACAAACTGCCTAGAATCACTTTTCAAACTTCAATAAGATTAGCTTTGGAAATAACATTTTTTATGTCAAGTGTGTCAGAAATATAGATGTTATGAATTATTAGCTACAAAATGTTATTTCACAATTTTGTGTTTGCATGCCTACAGTTTTGTGTGTTCTGCAAACCTGTTTTATTCGTTGGATTGTGTATTTATAAAAACAATGATTTAGAAAACTTGAGATATCTGAAAAATTCTGATTTTGAAACCTCCTAAAAGTTATCTCAGATCCTCCTTCACTTTATTTAAGCTCACCTCACGAAGTGAGGGGGGCTTATTTGATACCCCGGGCGTCGGCGTCCGGTTAGGAAGAATGGTTAAGGTCCATTCTTCCTTACTACCATGTCCCACATTAACCATACTGGTATGTATGATGCATTTTGGGATGACAATGTATAATGCATTTTGGGATGACAATGTATGATGCATTTTGGGATGACAATGTATGATGCATTTTGGGATGACAATGTATGATGCATTTTGGGATGACAACTGTAATTCATGCTTCTGATGCTATCTGTGACTTACATCTTTTGAGTGACAATGATGCACAACGAAGTAAGCTTAGCAGGCTGTGGCTGCTTTCTATGTTTCTAAGAAATCGAAACTTTGGATGTTTCAAAAATAAATGTCAAAAACGATTTTGATGAATTAAAGGAATAATCAAGTGCATATATTTAATTGCGAAACCTAAATTGTGAAAAGAGAGGCTAATTATTTGTTTCATTGAATCTTTAAAAAAATTACTCTAGAAGCTAGAGAAAAAAATTCTTATGCATTCGTTTTTGTTATGCTAATTTTGATTGGATGACTTCAAAATTCTCAGATGGTAAATTAGATGAGTAATGCAGACTGAAAATATCCAGTAAATTAAGTTGAATAAAAATGTATTTTTGAGGGTTTACATTAAAATGGGGATCAAGAATGTTGAAGATTGGATCTTTTACTGTTATAAATATCCGTTCTCAGCTCTACAGAAAATTTACAGTCTATGAATATCCCCCTCAGATCTTAATTAAACAAAGTTTTCTCCTAATTTTGAATGGTTTGAAATTGCTTATGGTTAGTATTTTATCTTTTTAATGGTTTTTTACATTTTGCAAATTTAAAATTTACAATTAATTGCACTATGGTGGTCAAGGGCTTATATTTTTAACATCTAAATTGCACAAACTATACATTCCAACATATAACATCTATTGATTTAGTACCGTAACTTCTTTATTAATATTGATATTTTCTCCTTTGTAACTCTTATAACAGGTGCAGTGGAAATGGGTAAGAATATCGTTTCCATGGAAACAGTGCATGTATCCACCAGCTATCACAGAGAGTATCATGAGATAAATTTTGTATCACTTTTGCATGATATCACTTGATCTCACTTTGAATGTAACCAAGACTTATTTCAGATCACTTTAATTTTCATCTCTTATTTAACCTTGTTTTGTGATTTTAAGGTCAAAGTTTTAACCTTTGGCCCAAGTAATTAAATATTCATGAAATTATTACAGTAACATAAACAAATGAATATATTCTCTTGAAGCTTTGTTTTCTCTCTTAATTTGATCCCATATTTTTCTACTCTCCTTCATTTTCATATAGTCATTATTCTTCTTCAAGATATAGAAAGATAGACATAACGTTAAGCTTATTGTGCTGACCATCAGAGTTTTTAAATTTCATAAAACATTAGATTTAGTTTCCTTTGTATTATTATGGTGTCAAAGATGCAAAACACTAATTTAAGCAAGAATACGTAAAGGGATGGAAATATTTAATATTTTTAGTGCACTTTACAATTGTTTTTAGTGTCAAATTGTCACATTGTGGAAGTAAGTTATGGTGCACCTCTAAATTTTATTTATGATGAGGAAAAATTTCAGTATTCCAACTTAAAACAACAATGGCAAGCTTGGAGTCATGTTTACTGGTACTGGAGTGTTCATTTTTTGTCTGGCCTGCAACAAATGTTGTGAAGGTGAGGCATGGGGAAACATAGATTCCGTTGCCATCATCGGGGTCTGCATGGTTAACATTTGGTTAACCCAAATCCCAAATGTTTAACTTTTTTTTAACTTCAACAAGTTTGTTAATAAATAATCACTTTGGGGTATGGAAAGGGTCATGATTTTGAATAATTGATAAATAAATTCCATTAAAAATGCTGCTTTGAAGAAAACTGAAATGATGGTGTAGTAAAGGGTAGATACGTTGCGGATAGTCCCACTGTCGACTGATATTTGGTATATAGCTTGGTCTTGGTTAGTACATGTCCGTCTGCCATATGGCTATTGACCTTGACCTCTATTTCACAGTCCAGTGAACAGGTTAAGTTTTTTTGCTTAAGTCTGTTTCTCAATAACTAGAAGCTAGAAGTCAATGATATTTGGTATATAGCTTGGTCTTGGTTAGTACATGTCCGTCTGCCGTATGGCTTTTGACCTTGACCTCAATTTCACGGTCCAGTGACCAGGTTAAGTTTCTTTGCTTAAGTCTGTTTCTCAAAAACTACAAGCCATAGGTTAATGATATTTGGTATATAGCTTGGTTTTTGTTAGTACATGTCAGTCTATCATATGGCTTTTGACCTTGACCTCAATTTCATGGTCTAGTGAACAAAGTTGAGTGTTTCTGATTAGAATAGTTTCTTAATTACTGTAAGTGGAATGGTAATAATATTTGGCTTGTAGGTTGCTCTTGAGTAGTGCATGACTGTTTTAGCGACAAGCAGGCACGGGCGAGACATCTATTAGGGTCCACTCTTGTCTAAATTCTTTGAACAAAAAAGTTGCTTTATCATGCTCAGTTATGTATTACAATGATCAACTTGTTAATGTTTTTATGGCCAACATGAAAAGCAATCATGGGTCAGCATTTCAGCTAACTGAAACACTGTTGTATTGTAAGCTACATGTAGTAAGGGAATGTAAAATGTCCCACATAGAATTAAAAGATATTCAATTTGGTAAATAAACGTATGTTTTGTTTGTAATTTAATGAATGCATTAAAAAATAAGATTTTTAAAAAAAGTTTGTTTTTAATTTATTCTATTACACGCATAGAATATTGTAAGTTTATTGAATGGTAGCTCTTCTTTTGACCATTTTAAAATTGGAAAAAGTAGGAGGTATGTTTTATCATCATTTATCTAATTCTATTATGACGTCTTTTAAACGCTCTGTGTCTAAACCCGTGGTAAAATCACCATATATTCAAGGCTGTTCCAGTATTCATTACACATAAACATGCCATTGGAAATATAAATAAAGATGCATATAAATATTTCTACTTTCAGTTTTGTATTGTTAATCAGTTTTTAAGTCCACATAAGAATAATTTGATTTACAAATATCATCAAATATATGTATATATTTTCAGTTCTTGTAGTATTTTCAATTGATGGAATGGCTATTGTTGGCCTGTTCCTAATAGTGCTTCACTTCAAAAAGTTTCCCTATTTGTCCTGTTAGAATAGAAATAATTCATGGGAGCCTGTTAGAATAGAAATAATTCATGGGAGCTTGTATAGATACTCATTTTACCATGGGTTGGCCCTTTATGTAGATATTTTACCCCTCGCTGTTGCTTAGGGTAAAATATTCAGCATAAAGCGCCAACCCATGGTAAAATCAGTATATATTGAAGCTCCCAGGAATTGTTACTTAAATTGACATGGTGATATCTTTAAATGTTTATCTCTTTAAAAAGGTTAAGTATTATATTCCCATGTAATAATTAATGCCTATATTTAACATTTATGCTTATGAATTTCTTCTGTTACAGTGAAATTCATACTCACATACCTGGATTTTTACTTTGATTTATTAAAATCAATAACCAGTCCCTTTATGATGCAATTAATGACTTTTAATGGGGTTAATACCACAATTTATATATAACAACCCAAGAGATGTGATTATTACCTGGGACGTTTATGGCCGAGGTGATAAACAGATCTTGCGGGTTGTTGAATTGTGGTTTTAACTGAGATTCGAAATCATTAATTGTTTTATTATATGAATAACTGTTCTGAAAATTTAATGTTTTACTTTTGCTTTTCCTTCTTTTGACAGTTTACTCTTGACAGTGCTTCTACTAAAATTATGAAAATGGATTTTCCCTGTTACTATATTTACCTCACATTTTAAATTGTGTGGTGTTCATCACATTAAAAGACTTGGATTTTCCTTGTTACTATTTATTGGTACACACTGAAGTGTTAAAAAGTGATGTTAACCTCAAGTGCTAAATTTTGCGGCAATCATCACATTTTAAAATACTGATTCATCCAGTCAGAATCTTGTATATTTATAGTCATATAATAATATGATTTATCAGTTATTATTTTTCAGCTGAATCCCAGCACTAGTTCTTATTCAGTTTTCAAAAATTCAAAACTGTAAGACTAGATATCCATGGAACTACAGTTCATAAAGTAGTAATTGAATCACCCAGGAGTAAACAACAACTTTATTCTATCAAAACAAGAAAGATAACCCACTTATAATTTCCGCTACAGGCATATTTGATTTTTAATAGATTTAATTCTTTACTGGTTCTATTTTTCCTACAGCTCCAGAGCCAATAAAGAGACTACCTACAGATATGATACCAGGCACTGCTGATTCATCACCACTTATCAGTAGGGACCATTCCAAATATTCTCAACATTCTGGTGTGGTACTTGAGGATGAGGATGATGATGAGGACATGGAACTTACAGACAGAACAGAGGAGGCTCCAGAAGAGAAACGTTTAAATGTGGTTTCTGTATTTTACAGAGCCCATGAGGGTGTACCTGCCAAAGAACCTTACAACATCAAAACAAAACAATTGGTATGACATCATTTTGATAGAGATAAGGCCAATACACATCTATTGTAGTAGATTTCATCCCTATATCTACCAATCCAACATTAACTTGCCTTGATTTTTTTTCTAAATTTAAAACTTTGATCTCATATTTACTTGTGTTTTGATTCCAAGAAAAAAGGAGATATAGTTCTTAAAAGGGGATCAAACGAAAAAAGAACACAATTTTTAGCTTGTAAGGAGGAATGTCTAGAGAGCTATTGTCATACCCTTGACGTTGGCATCGGCAAACTTTTTACCTTGCTTTTGGAATGGAGACCTTAAGAGCTAGGATGTTGATATATAGTATGTCACTTCCTTTTTATAAGAACCTTCATGTGGTACCATACCTTTTAATAGATATTATGACTTTGCATATATATGGTATGTGACTTCCCTATGACAAAAGCTTTCTGGCAGTACCATAGTTCTTAACATTTTGACCTTGACAATTTCCCTTAGGGCAATTTTGAAAAAAAAATAACTTGACCCCTGCTTCCAGAAACATATCATATTTAAAAGGTTTTAAATCACTATAATTATGAATTTAAAATGTATTGTGCATTAAAGTCATTCTAATCCCAGAGAACTATGTTGTCTTCTGACAACTTTTGTTTCTTGGAATTTCAATGCACTTTAATTCACTATATATATGGCAATGTGTCACTGAAGTTTTCCTGCAGATATCTTTACTATATCCACATTCTTGTTGTGTCAACACTTGTTCTGTTTACTCCTATTAAATGTCCTGCGAACATATCATGCTGTCATTGCTGACCTTTGCGTAGCCCTTAATATATTACTTGCATCAAATTCTGCAAAATAGATTACTGTTAATGTTAATTTCATTTCTGTTTCTTTGGTTTTTTATCAATGAAATAACTTTATTATGAGAGCCACTAGTTGGCCCAGGTTATAGCTAATCTTCTAAAAATAAATAATCATTAAATTTTTGTATTACAGATAATACCAGCTAGAGGATTTGCCAATGTAAATATAACATTTACACCATTACCAACAGATATAGTTACACAGGAAATGGATTGTGTTGGCTTTACTATTGGTCATATGAGTATTGATAAGGTAATGTACATTTTCTCAAAACAAAAAATACCAGCATAGGGTAAACCTAGTAAGTCATAATACAGTATATGTGGAAGTTTTCACAAGGGGATAATTTTATTATTTTAAGTTTGTGAATTTTACACGAATACTTTCAATAGCAAATATTTTACAATGTAATTTATAATATCTTCTAATATTAAAACCAAACAAAAGGTTTGGGTATGACACTTAGCAGGATTAACCTCTGTCAAAAAATAACTGCATTTACTGCAGTTATTATTATAAATCCATTTTTTAGGCGGTTAATTTTTAGCTCACCTGGCCTAAAAGGCCAAGTGAGCTATTGCCATCACTTTGCGTCCGTCCGTCCGTCCATCAACAATTTCAAAAATCTTCTCCTCTGCAACTGCTGGGCGAAATGTAACCAAACTTGGCCTGAATCATCACCAGGGTATGCAGTTTCAAAATTGTGTTTGATTAGTCCGAGGATCAAACAACATGGCTGCTGTTACTAAAAATAGAACATAGGGGTAAATTGCTGTATTTTGCAAATAACTCGAAAACCGTTACAGATATCAAAAATCTGACATCGGGTAAAAATGATCAGCATGGCAAGATCAACCTGCCCTGCAATTTTGAAAAAAATCTGAAAACCCGTCTTGGAGTTATTGCCTTTTTTCTGTAAAATTTTCAAAATTTTAATTTATTTTATTTTTTATTTGAAAAACTATTACAGATAGAGATCAACTTTTTATTGCAAAAATGTTCAGCATATCAAGATCTACCCATCCTGAAATTTTGAAGAAAATCCAAAACCCCTTATAGGAGTTATTGCCCTTTTTCCCCGAATTTTTTAAAATTTTTGTATTTTTTGTCTTTTAGTTCCTAAACTATAGAAGATGAAGGTTAAGTGTAAAATGATAAAATGTTTGCCATGCTGTGGCGAATTCAGAACTGGTGTTGAAAATAGTTTGTTGACCTCCATTTTCAAAATGGCCGCCAAAAAAGGGCGGATAAATTCAACATTGTCTGATTTCAATGAAATTTGGTTTCCAAATAGGTATTGATGTGGCAACTTCAAAACTATTGTTAAAAATTGTACGTTGACTGCCATTTTCAAAATGGCCGCCAAAAAGGCGGGAAAATTCAACATTGTCTGATTTCAATGAAATTTGGTTTCCAAATAGATATTGATGTTGCGACTTCATGCAAAACCCGTGTTGGAAATTGTTCATTCACTGCCATTTTCAAAATGGCTGCCAAAAAAGGCGGGAAAATTCAACATTGTCTGATTTCAACGAAATTTGGTTTCCTGATCGGTATTGATGTGGCAACTTCAAAACTGATGTTAATATTTGTTTGTTCACTGCCATTTTCAAAATGGCCGCCAAAAAAGGCGGGAAAATTCAACATTTTCTGATTTCAATGAAATTTGGTTTCCAAATAGATATTGATGTTGCGACTTCAAAACCAGTGTTGAAAATTGTTCATTGAGCGCCATTTTCAAAATGGCCACCAAAAAGGTGGGAAAATTCAACATTGTCCGATTTCAATGAAATTTGGTTTCCAAATAGGTATTGATGTGGCAATTTCAAAACTGATGTTAAAAATTATTCGTTGACTGCCATTTCCAAAATGGCCACCAAAAAAGGCGGGAAAATGCAATTAACATTGTCTGTGATTTCAATGAAATTTGGTTTCCAAATAGATATTGATGTTAATTGTGACTTCAAAACCGGTGTTGAAAATTGTTCATTGACTACCATTTTCAAAATGGCCTCCAAAAAAGGGGGGAAATTCAACATTGTGTGATTTCAATGAAATTTGGTTTCAAAATAGGTATTGATGTGGCAACTTCAAAACTGATGTTAAAAATTGTTTGCTGACGGCAATTTTCAAAATGGCCACCAACTAAGGTGGGAAAATTCAACATTGGCTGACTTTAATAAAATTTGGTTTCCAAATAGATATTGATGTTGCGATTTTAAAGTGTTAAAAATTGTCGTTGACCGCCATTTACAAAATGATGTCTAGACTTCAAAACTGGTGTCAAAAGAGGTCATTAGCAAGAATGTTTTTCGTCAAAAAAGCCAAACAAAGACATATAGTAAAACATAATCAGACTTTAAATATACAGTTCAAGATATAAGTTGTGTTTGAGCTACCAAAGTTGGAGAGACTGAAGTTCAACTGTATAACTTACAATGTTAGCTTGATTGTTGAAAATGAGAACCAGGTGAGCGATACAGGCTCCTGGGAGCCTCTGGTTTAATTCAGTGTATGGCAGAAAAAATCAGATACAAGTACTAATTAGCTCACCTGGCCTAAAAGGCCATGTGAGCTTTTGCCATCACTATGGGTCCGTCGTCTGTCTGTTTGTCCGTCTATCTGTCTGTCTGTCTGTCAACAATTTCAAAAATCTTCTCCTCTGAAACCACTGGGCCAAAAGTAACCAAACTTGGCCTGAATCATCATCAGGGTATGGCTTCTCAAACTGATGTTCAGTTTGTCCCTCTGTCGAACAACATGGCCGCCATTGCTAAAAATAGAACATAGGGGTAAACTGCAGTTTTTTGCTAATAACTCGAAAACCGTTACAGATATCAAAAACCTGGTAGATGTAAAAATGATCAGCATGATTAGATCTATCCACTGTGCAATTTTGAAGAAAATCTGAAAACCCATCTCAGAGTTATAGCCCTTTTTCCGTTAAATTTTCAAAATTTTTGCATTTTTTATTTTCTATTTCAAAAAGTGCAACAAATAGAGGTCAAGTGTAAATTGCAAAAATGTTCAGCATATCAAGATCTACCCACCCTGAAATTTTGAGGAAAATCCATAAACCCTTGTAGGAGTTATTGCCCTTTTTTCACCAAATTTTTAAAATTTTCTTATTTTTCATCTTTTATTTCCAAAACTTTAGAAGATGAAGGTTTAAGTGTAAAATGATGAAATGTTTGCCATGCTGGGGCGACTTCAAAACTGATGTTGAAAATTGTTCCTTGACCGCCATTTTCAAAATGGCGGCCAAAAAAGGCGGGAAAATTCAACATTGTCTGATTTCAATGAAATTTGGTTTCCAAATAGATATTGATGTTGCGACTTCAAAACCAATGTTGAAAATTGTTTGTTGACTGCCATTTCCAAATGGCCACCAAAAAAGGCGGGAAAATTCAACATTGTCTGATTTCAATGAAATTTGGTTTCCAAATAGATATTGATGTTGCCACTTCAAAAATGGTGTTGAAAATTGTTCGTTGACCGCAATTTTCAAAATGGCCGCTAAAAAAGGCGGGAAAATTCAACATTGCCCGATTTCAATGAAATTTGATTTCCAAGTAGATATTGATGTTGCGACTTCAAAACCGATGTTGAAAATTGTTTGTTGACTGCCATTTACAAAATGACATCTGGACTTCAAAACTGGTGTCGAAAGTGGTCCTTAGCAAGAAAGTTTTTTGTCAAAAAAGCCCAACAAAGAAATATAGTAAAACATGATCAGACTTTAAAAACAGTTCAAGATATTGGAGGTGTTTGAGCTACGAAAGTTTGAGAAACTGAAGATCAACTGTATAACTTACAATGTTACCTTGATTGTGGCAATTGAAAACCAGGTGAGCGATACAGGCTCCTGGAAGCCTCTGGTTAACTTTTATTGTGACTGTTATTTGGTTTTTTCTTCATCATCACAATTTAGTGACTTTTCATTTCTAGTCGATACCTTAATTATTAGTTGAAGAATCCTTTTAAATTTTGAGCACCACGTTACATCAGGAAACAGTGGCCAATCCAGACTTGCTGCTAAGGGGTTCGAAAGATAATTTTTCCATAAAGGGGGAGGGCCCGGAACCCAATTTTCCAAAACCCCTAGGAATTTTATATATTTTCCAACCCAAGACGGTCCTGTTGGACTTGCCGCCATACAGTGATATTTTCTGTCTCGCCCTTCAAAACTACCATTATCCCATATGTCTTGAAATACAGAGTGTAATGTGATCCTTTTTCTACCAATCAAATTCTTGACATATAGAAGATTTCTCCTATAAGCTGTCACTCCTTGATGTATAAGGTTTAACACTAATAATGATACTGCTTTCAATAGTGTGTATTTATTTCAGAATCCAAATGTAGACAACAAGGTATCAAGGAAACAGGGATATGAAGTAGATCCATTACATCTGGATATGACAGCTCACCTTAAACCTGCTTTGTAAGTATATAAAGGCCAAGTAAAGATAATAAGTACATTCTCATCTGACCTGACCGGGTTTTCATGTGAAGTCTATGGCTTTCTTGTTGGGACAGCTTTCTAGAAGTACCATAATTGTAGACAATATGACCTTGACCTTTGCCTGAGGGCAGCTTATATAAAATTTTAACCTTACCTCTGAAGGATATACCCATATAATGCTAGGGACCCTAGCTAGCCAAGGATGTTCATTACATCTTGACCTTGTCCTCTGGATGAAATTATTGTAAGTTTGCTTAGTGAAGTTTAGTGGATTATCAGAGTAACTTCGGCATCCATGTTTGCATTTTGGTATAAATCTTGGTAACAATGATGGGTAGGATCAGCAATTTTTAAGTGCAGGTGCATCTTGGTTTGACACACAGCTTCCAAAAAAAATTAGGTCTCTTTGACCTATATTTTTTACTTGATTGTCTCATAATTTAACTTGTGGTCTGAATTCTTATCTCAGTTTCTATACATAGTAGGATTATCTTACCTTGCATGTGCATGCATCTTTGGCAGTAGGTCAGCATCTGGGCATCTTTGCATGATAGACTAATATTCAAATTTGGAAGTCCATTGATAAATTTTTTTTTAAATCTGATAGGGAACAAATCATCAAATAGATCGAAATGAGATACTCTACCCGTTAGTGTTAAGTAAAATTTTATAAAATTTAGGTATGGCAAATTTCTAAATAAATCAGTTTTCAGGTCAACACAGAAGTACTGACTTTTGGGTTGGTGAATACCCTCAGTGACAAACAGGTCACCAGCAGAGGTCACAGCCCAGTAGTAAGAAATAACAAAATACTGAAATTACTGTAAATTTACCAAGTTACTGTAGATTTGGTTTTTGCATATTATCCCATCTGTCTGATTGTCTGTTTACACCTTTCATAATCACCACTCCTTATAAAAGACTAAAAAAGGTTTTTGATGAAAATTCATACAAAAAAAGGACACTTTATGCAGATGTGCATGAAGGAATATAATAAATGTCTAACACCTAAGGGGAGATAATTTCATTTTTCATTTATTTTTGTATTAAAATTGAAGGGATATGTAGGTACTCCAACCAAAAAAAAAATGAAAGTTATAAAGAGCTAAAAGAAAAAATGTTCAAAATTTACAGAGTTATGACGCTTTGACCACTAATAAAGATTTACTACCCCAAAAATTCAAGAAAATATCAAAAACAAATAAAAATTAAAATTGCTGTGCACCTACTTGCATTCATGAATCTATTTGAATCTTTGCAGTTGACAAGTAGAAGTTGTAATTTAAAAATGACAGTTAATGTTCGTCTTCATGCACCATATCATCATTATATATTTACTCAATGAAAATTGATAAATCATCAAAATTTGCTTGCAAAATTCATCAGGGAGTACATAGGATATCCAGTTCATGCAAATGAGACAAAGTCTCTACAAATACATGGTAAAACTAATCAATAGAGCAAGGGTTTTAATGTTGTTCTTCATCTTGAAGTCGATATGAGGCCTTCAATAACAAGCTTTACTCATACCTCATAGTAAGTTCAAGACGACCCCTAGCACAAATTTGAGCAGAATTCATTGCTAGATGTCAAACAACGCTGCATCCTTGTCTTTTTTACCCATTTAACTTGTATGCATTTATTGGGAAATGAGGTGTGGGTATATCCTTTTGTGGCTTAGCCACTGTGAGTCACCCCCAGATAAAGTCTTATATGCTGTGTGATGGCACCTGTTATGGAATAATTCAAATAATTACAAATTATATGGTATTAGTAGATGTTTGAATATATTTCATTCAATGCAAAAAAACACTCTACTTGTATTGACTATTGGTGTATTTGTTTCCTCCTAATACACCCAACAACATCCATATCTGCACAGTCTAGTATTGATGTTAACTTCTTTTCCCTTTGACACTGACCTGTTAATGTTTGATTTAGGTTTAGTATGGGGTGTATTTATTAAGGTTTGACAGTAATAAATTTGGAGTTTATCTAAACAAGTTAGACTGTAATAAAGTTTGATTTTTTTTTGTCCTACACAGGTTAAGTATGGAGTATATCACTTTAAGTTGGACAGTAATGAGTTTGATTTTTTATCCTACACAGGTTAAGTATGGAGTATATCAATTTCAGTTGGACAGTAATGAGTTTGATTTTTTATCCTACACAGGTTAAGTATGGAGTATATCACTTTAAGTTGGACTGTAATAAGTTTGATTTTTTATCCTACACAGGTTAAGTATGGAGTGTATCAATATAAGTTGGACTGTAATAAGTTTGATTTTTTATCCTACACAGGTTAAGTATGGAGTATATCACTTTAAGTTGGACTGTAATGAGTTTGATTTTTTATCCTACACAGGTTAAGTATGGAGTGTATCAATATAAGTTGGACTGTGATAAGTTTGATTTTTTATCCTATACAGGTTAAGTATGGAGTGTATTTATTAAAGTTTGACAGTAATGAGTTTGATTTTTTTATCCTACACAGGTTAAGTATGGAGTGTATCAATATAAGTTGGACTGTAATGAGTTTTGTTTTTTATCCTACACAGGTTAAGTATGGAGTATATCAATTTAAGTTGGACTGTAATAAGTTTGATTTTTTATCCTACACAGGTTAAGTATGGAGTGTATCACTTTCAGTTGGACTGTAATAAGTTTGATTTTTTATAATACACAGGTTAAGTATGGAGTATATCACTTTAAGTTGGAC